>JAUMHS010000014.1:6158345-6370106 GCA_030762985.1 Adelphocoris suturalis | reverse complement strand
TTAAATTGTTTCGGAAAATTACATTTATTTGCGGTCATGCATTTGAACCAGAGTTGGGCAGATTTTTATTTATAAATAAGTTTGTGGATTAATTCACATCATTCTTTGTTTGTGAATTTGTGAATGTTAATGTAAATTAATTCACAACTTTTTCTGTAAATTAAATTAAATTCACAAAAAAAAAAGAGCAGTAAGTAATTTTGTAATTCCTACTCTGAAAAAAAAAAAAAAACCGATGAATATACTCGTAATTCTTGCGGCAATTTTTCACCTACAAAGCAAAATATTATTCGACCGTTTATATGCTAATTTACCTGTGCTCTTTAACTATGTAACTAGTCTTAAACACCCTGTAATTTAGCCAGAATTATTTTAATTTATAAATTCATGTAACTTTAACTTCTAGATCATATTTGTGCATTTGCAAACTGTATGGCTGTATTTTAATAAAATGCCATTAAAAAAAAAAAAAAAAATTCTTTTAGCTCTTTGCGTGCTCACTCTCTGTAATGTTTTCAGAATGTTCGTTTTGAAGTTAATAAGATCGCATAGAGCGAAAAGAAAAATTAAGTGGTAGGAAAAATTGCAGCAAAAATAATATTCATAAGTTTTTTCTCAGAGTACTACAAAATTACTGGTCAGCTGACCCGCGAGAAATGGAATTACCGCGAATTAGGTTTTAATTCGCCGTAAATTAAAAAAGGTCCCTTGTATATTTATGAATTTAAAAAAAAATCTCATATTTAGTTGTGAATTTAAAGAAATTCTCAGGTTTTTTGTAATTATTGACATTTTTGGTGAATTGTTCACGAATTAATACGCACTCACATTCACAGACAAAGAATAATGTGAATTAATTCACAACCTTATTCATAAATGAAATCAGCCAAAATCTGATTAGAACATATTTTTATGCAAGTAACCGAAATCTTCATATATCAGGCTATTTTCAGTTTGGCTCAGGCTATTTATTATCAGTTTGATTCTCAGCCAATAGTTTATCTCATAACCCTTCGAAATGTGCCGTCGTCTCTGTCAGTGCCCAATTTAGAACTAGATTAAGAATTTAGGGAAGATTTTATTGAACAACAAGAGTGATAAATGTCCCCCCTTTATTGATACAATCTTTTTAAAACCTAATTCACCTCAAAGTCTCTCCTCGTTGTACCTTGGTTCTCGGAGAGGCTCGAAGATCTGGGTGGATTAAGGATTGAGGATCATTTAATTTTTCTTTTCGCTCCACGCGCGCTTATTAACTTCAAAACGATCATTCTGAAAACGTTACAGAGAGTGAGCACGCATAGAGCTAAAAGAAAAAATAAGTGGTAGGAAAAATTGCCACAAAAATTATATTCATCGGTTTTTCTCAGATTATTACAAAATTACTGTTGGCTGGTCAAACTTGTTGGTTCTTTCTACAGAGAAAGATGTGATGGAGTCTATATCTAATGAGGAAATAATTGATGCATTTTCTTTATCATCAGCACAAAGAAAAAAACTGATATTGTTACGAACAGATAATAGGTAGCAAGATTGATTAATATTAGTAAATAAGAACCAACCAGATTGAATTACAAACACGAACTGAACATTTATTGAATCTAATGTAAACTAACAAACTGCATCTGGTTGGTAACCAAATAATTTATAATAATGTAGAATCTCCCACATTATCCCCCTTCTTCTGTTTGCTTTGATATGCATTACTATATAACGAAAGTTTGTCACCATGAACAACACGTGTTCGGCCTCGTGGTAGACGAATTCGGAACACAACATTTGAAATGGTCTTCAAAACTTTACATGGACCCACCCATGGCGACTGTAGTTTAGGACACCTTCCCAACTGTCGGCGTGGCCAGAAATACCAGACCTCGTCCCCAACTGCAAACCTGGGTTCTGTTGCCTTCACATCGTAACGCTTCTTGACATCCTCTGCTGCCGCTCGTAGTTTCTTACGAGCCAACTCATGGACTGTTAGCAACTGCTCTTGAAGCTGTTTGGCATAAACAGTAGTGGACTCTACTCCAGGAACAGTTGAGCCAGTGAGCAAGTGGACTGGAAGAGTGAGATGTCGCCCTAAGTTCAGTTCAGATGGTGAGAATCCAGTGGATGAGTGCTCTGTGGCTCTGTAAGCCAAAAGTACACAAGGGAGCCACCGATCCCAATCCCTTTGGTTCTTGTTTACGACTTTGGAGAGCATGTTCCAGAGAGTACGATTGAACCGTTCTACAAGTCCATTGCTTTGTGGCCGTAGTGGAGTTGTTCGCGTCTTCTCTATCTGCAGTAGAGCCATTACCTCCTGGAACACCTGGGCTTCAAAACTAGTTCCTTGGTCAGTATGCATTTCTCTGGGAACACCGAATCTTGAAATCACTGTCTCTACCAAGCCCTGTGCGACTGTTTCTGATTGAATGTCAGGGACTGGAAAGGCCTCAGGCCACTTTGTGAAGTGGTCAACCACAACAATTATATATTTGTTACCCCGTTCAGTGACAGGAAGAGGACCAACAATATCCATAGCCACTCTTTCAAAGGGGACTCCTGAAACCAAACTCTGCAGTGGTGCCTTACTCATCTTTCGTTTGTCTCCCCTCCGACCACAAACCTGACAGCTCATTCCATGAAGTTTCACATCACCCTGTAAACCCGGCCAGTAGTATTTTGTTCTAATTACCCCCAGGGTCCGCCGACGGCCAAAGTGTCCCAAGTTGTGTGCGTAGTCCATAATTTCCTTCCTTCTCATTACTGGTACAATAATTTGGGTCACTTTCTGCGTGCCGCTATCATTCTCCCAAACTCTCATTAGCACCCCTTCCACTATGCTGAGACTAGGGAACAGGGACCACATTTTCTTTAAGGATGAACTTGCAGCTGCAACTTCCTGCCAAGTTGGACGCCTATTTGAAACCACCCATGATCTCACACATCGCAGTTCTGGGTCGGCTTCCTGATCCACTACCCACTGATCCATGTCTGTAGAGAGTCTAACACGAGCTGCCTGTTCCTCTGCGGACTTTTGTTCTTGACGTAGACAGTGCTTGCAGCCATCATCCAAGCAAGGCCGGCGGGACATGGCATCTGCATTTTGATGGAATCTCCCTGGTCTATAGACAATTCGAAAATTGTATGGTGATAACTGCTGCAGCCACCTGGCTAATTGTCCATCCGGTTCCTTGAAATTGCGAAGCCATTGAAGTGATGCATGGTCCGTTCGTATTACAAATGCCTTCTCACAATCCAGTCCATAAGAATGAAAATGTTTCAGAGCTTTCACAACACTAAGTAATTCTTTTCGTGTGGTGCAGTAGTTACGTTCTGGTTGTGAAAGGCATTTGCTGAAGTATGACAGGACTCGTTCAGATCCTTGTTGTACTTGGGACAAGACAGCACCAACTGCACGATCACTCGCATCGGTATCCAATATGAATTCAGCTCCTGGAATTGGATGGGCCAAAATTGGGGGTTCAGTGAGTGCTGCTTTGATGCTTTCAAATGCTTCGTCACAGGCAGGTGTCCACTTGAATGTTGCAGTTCTATCTTGCAGGGCATACAAAGGGGCCATTCGCTCTGCAAAGTTCTTAATAAAACATCTGTAGTATGAGCACATACCAACAAATGTCCTTACATCCTTGCTATTTGTGGGCGCTGGCCACTCTCGAACCTTAACAGTTTTTAATGGGTCCGCTTCTATTCCTTGTCCTGAGATAACAAAGCCAAGATAGGTCACTTTTCGCCTAAAGAACTGACACTTTTTTGGATTAAGCTTAACCCCCTTTTTCTGGAGCACACCAAAAACCCTTCTCAACCATTGTAAATGTTCATCAAAGTTAGAGTTATCCACCAATACGTCATCCAAATACACTTTCACTCGTCCTAAACGAATTTCATCTCGTAAGATTCCATGCATAGCCCTCTGAAATGTGGCTGGCGCATTACAAAGTCCGAAAGGCATGGTTTTGAAGTGCCAGAGTCCTCGAGGGGTGCAGAATGCTGTCTTCTCTTTATCTTCAGCAGCCATGGGAATCTGCCAATACCCTGACTGAAGATCGAGGGTGGAGAACCATTGACTTCCAGCCAGGGCCCCTGTTAGCTCTTCTATTTTTGGTAAGGGATGCGAGTCTTTCCGTGTAATGTCATTCAGGCGACGAAAATCGATACAAAACCTGGTAGATCCATCTTTTTTTGGCACAAGTACGATAGGGCTGGCCCAGGGACTATTAGAAGGTTCAATTACACCAGTTTCCTCCATGTCTTGGATAAGCTTATCCACTTCTTCTAAGCGATGAGGTGCAATCCGTCGAGGAGCTTGTCGTACAGGTAGGTTTTTCCCAACATCAATAGAATGGGTATAACCAGATATAGTACCCAAATCTTTTCCTCCTTTAGCAAAAATACTTGAGAACTTCTGAAACAGATGTTTTGCCTCTTCTTTCTGTTGGTCGTTAAGATCTGCAATACCCTCATCAACCATCTTCTGAAGTTGCATAGCAGCTCCCTGATCTTCGCACCGTGAAATTACAGACTCATCTAAAGGAACCAGTTTCTGCATTCCATCTGTGGCAATGTCATCCATCACAGTAGTATAAATGGATCCAGCATCAGTCTCCAGACAATTCCCATCAAGAATGATGGATTGTCCAGCTGGATTGATTAAACAATTGTGTTTGATCAAAAAGTCAAGTCCAAGAATGCAGTCCTCATATATTTTAGCTAACAAAACAGGATGAGTACGCTTAATACCACTTTTGAATTGGAAGTCTACCATGACCAAGCCTTGAACAGGAATGAGTTCTCCTGAAACTGATCTCAATGATGGACATCTTCCTGAAGTGATTGGTCCTTTTATGTACTTCATGAAGTTTACATTGAGTATAGTTTTTGTTGCCCCTGTGTCAATTACTATGTCACAGGCTGTACCACACACCTTCCCCTTCAAAACCAAAGATGCACTCGTGGAAACCCGGTAAATGAGATTTTCTTCTGGGGGCAATGTACTCTTGATCGGCTTGTGCCCCATCAGTCCGACCTTCCTGCATTTCCCGAAGAAGAAGAATGTCGGAGGGGATGTTGTGATTGAAGATGCTTAGGGGGATGCCAGCCAGGAAACTGAGGGTATGGGCTACCGAGAACCATTTGTGGTGGGTTTGAGCCAGTCTCACGTTGTAAAACGACCCCTGCTGGTGGGAAAGGGCAGAATTTAGCCAAATGTCCTTGGGTGCAGCATCTCCAGCACATAACTTGTTGTTGAGTGGCTCGCCGTCGTGGACGAACTTGAACCCATTGCTGTCTTGATTTAGTGGTTGAAATTCTCACAGGAACCTCTTCAGATGTCGGTGTTGATAATGCTGTATCATCACTGTCTGTCACCACCACGTGCTCTGTTAAACTGCGTACCGGGAGAGGTTGGGCTGCCGCATGAGCAACTGTTTCAAATCGAAGTGCTACAGTTAGTGCATCATCCATCGTTTTTGGCCAAACTCCCATGACTTTTTCCCGCAAAGTCTTATCTCTAAGTCCTTGCATGAAATGGTAGACTATCATTTCTTCAGCCGGATTATCCTTCACTCCAGTTGGCCAAGCACGACGAGCAAAAGTAGACAGAGCTTGATGATACGTAGTCACATTTTCTTCCGAAGTTTGTTTTCTGGCAAGCAACATCGTCATAAATCTCTGAGCTTGATTTCGGTGACCAAATCTCTTCTCAAGAGCATCCACTAAATTACAGTAAGTTCTTGTCTCCACTTGTGTCAGAACTTCTAAAGCTGAACCAATTAATGCCGACTCAAGAGCCACAGTTTTTGTTGGGTCATCCCATCCATTCCGAGCAGCAATTCCTTCGAACTGTATTTTGTATGCATCCCATTCGACGCTCCCATCATAAGGCTTTGGTTTGAACATGGAGACACTTGTGCTACGGACTGGTTGAGCTGAGCTCGGGTCCCCCAACACATTCTGCTGAGACATCGATGCTACACTATGACGAAATTCAATCAAAAATTGGGACCAGTCATTTTGCATTTCAATACGTAGTTCTGATAGTGTTGCACTCCACTCTGCTTGTAGCTGTTCCATAAAGTTCGCCTTTTCTAACTCCCAAGACTGTCGAAATTCTTCTAAAATCCCGGAAATTGGAATATTTTCCGTAGGATTAGCTGCTTCCTGAAATGCTGTCGAGTGGTGGTGAGCCTCATCTCTTACCTCCTCTTCTCCAAGAGCCATGGAACGCGTATTCACCATCCTATCCCACCGCTGCCACCAAATGTTACGAACAGATAATAGGTAGCAAGATTGATTAATATTAGTAAATAAGAACCAACCAGATTGAATTACAAACACGAACTGAACATTTATTGAATCTAATGTAAACTAACAAACTGCATCTGGTTGGTAACCAAATAATTTATAATAATGTAGAATCTCCCACAATATAATTTGGCTTGTTTAGCTATAGTAGCCTAAATGGTGTATTTTGAGCAATGCATATAGTTACTGTAGATAATTGAAATTCTACATATACTTATTGTACTTGTTTTACTGTCAATTAAAAATCAATTACTTACATTTGATCAGTGTATCATTTACATTACCTATTTAATAAATATTTTAGTTGGGGAGGGGGGGTCGGGGGGGGATTGGGGGGGGGGGGGGGGGGGGGGGGGGGGGGGGGGCACCCCTGAGTAATGGTACTTGGGTCTCCGCTCTGGACTAGTTTAGATGAATAGCGTGATTTCTGAAGATTTTGGTTTGCCGTGCATGAAAATATGTTGCATGACTGCCATTGAATGTTATTTTCCGAACGAATTTAAACAATTGCGACTTGATCGATTTATTAATTCGTCATTGTTCTGGTAGACATTGTTAGTTAGTTACTTCTAAAAGGGGTTTGCAGGTCCAGGACTTGCTGACCTCTCAGACCTTTCCCATACCGGAGCCCCAGCATCCCCCAGCACCACATCTCCCGTCATCTCCTCCCCAAGCTGCCCCTTCTGCAGAAACCTGTTGGTATTTAACAAGCCGAAAAGGGTTTCAGGTCCTTCTGAGCTTGGACGCAGGTGGTCCAGATGACCTCCTGGAGGATTCTGACCTCTCTCATGCTGGATCTCCGAATCTCCTCTCCCTCTAGATCGTATCTATCAAGAAGATTTTGGTTACGTACTACTTGGAAATACGTCTAAAAGCATGAATGGAACTCTTCTATACAAATTTCCGAACTAGTTAGTAGTGTAAAATCAGAATTTGCATAATATGATGGGTACTTGGGTCTCCGCTCTGGACTAGTTTAGATGAATAGCTTGATTTGTGAAGATTTCGGTTTGCCGTGCATGAAAATATGTTGAATGACTGCAATTAAATGTAGTTTTTCGAACGAATTTAAACAAATTACGACTTGATCGATTTATTAATTCGTCATTGTTCTAGTGGACATTGTTAGTTAGTTACTTCTAAAAGGGGTTAGTAGGTCCAGGACTCGCTGACCTCTCAGACCTTTCCCATACGGAGCCCCAGCATCCCCCAGCACCACATCTCCCGTCATCTCCTCCCCAAGCTGCCCCTTCTGCAGAAACCTGTTGGTTTTTATCAAGACGAAAAGGGTTCTGGTCCATCTGAAACTGGACGCAGGTGGTTCAGATGGGACACAAACTCCGAGATGACCTCCTGGAGGATTCTGACCTTTCTCATACTGGACCAGACCTGACCCTCCCAACATCTCTTAGGTTCCAGATCTGAACTTTCCTCGCTCTGTCCCGAAACGAGTTTTTCATAGCCCGAGGGAGGTCCTGAAACCTCGTCATCCCTTTCCAATCAATCCCAAGAGGTAAAATTAAGGGGTTGATATTTTTTAATAATTTTAGCGAATTTTCTTAGAAAATAAAGCTATTGCAATGGCTCCAAAAATTTTAAAATAAAAATTTTCAAAAATTTTCTTCATCGAAATCTGTTTTGAGGCATTCTGAAATGATTCCTGGATTTCAACGCTTTTTATATGTATATATAATATATATATATTATATATATATATATATATATATATATAATATATATATATATATATATATATTATATATATATATGCATGTGTCATTCTAGACGATAACTCTCGATAGAATTGGGATAAAAAACTTCGTTCTTTCGCCAAAAAATCAAGCATTTCAAAAGAAAGGATGAGTTCGTTGGACAACACTTTTTGAGCACATTAAATTGGTCAAATTTCAAAAAATGTACTTAAAAAATCACTAAAAAAGGCAAAAAAAAACCGCTAAAAAATTAACAAATTTCTATTTTTTAGCAGAATGCTACTCGAAAAAAATTAATCGAACATGAACTAGGACATTTAAAAATTTAAGCACAAAATAGTACTAAAAAATTTACTTAAACATTATAAAATAAGCTAAAAATCGATAGGAACTCTCGAAAAAAATTGTAAAAACCCTAAAAATCCACAAAATCGTTTGTTCATTGGAATATTACTGAAAAAAAGTTAGTTTGCTATAAAATGTATAATAAAATTTTTATTTGTCCCCAAAGTGCTCAAATTTCAACAGAATTTAACATAAATGTAATACGACCATTTATGAAAATTCGCTCATACGATCATGCTGCATGACTGGAACTTATTATCTTAAAATGGTTACTCGAAATAAAAGAATGGTTGCAGTAATTTAACTTTATGAAGCCAGTTTTGAGTTATATTCCGCCTGAATGTCTCGAAAAATTGTGCTTTTCTCAAAAAGAAATTTCGCTTAAAAATCATTTATCGGCCGGGAATGTGCCCGCAACATCGGCATCGCGTTCGGTCAACACTAAAAGGTAGAACCTAAGGGCTGAAATATTCAAAAATCGAGATCTTGAAATCTTTCTATGTAACAGTAATGATTTTTTTGAGTTTCATTTATAGGTATCCGCCCAAAGAATCGAACGAAACCACCCCGGTCGCTATGCGTTCATTCGCTTGGTTTCCTTAAGGGCATCGACGAGAAAAAAAAAGTCCAGTCATGCAGCATGACCCCATGAGCGAATTTTTGAAGAAATCTTCGACATTTCAGTCGCTATTGATCGTGTAGAGAAATTTGAGTTTATGATTTTGATAGACAAACATGGAATGAAATTTTAAACAAGCACCTACTAGGTACCTTTGTTTTAAACAGCATGGTTCTAGGATTGGTTATACAGGGATACTTCCATAAGAGTAGTTCAATCTGAATTTGGACAATGTTTCATGCAAATATTACCGATCTTTACAACTAGCGAACGGCATTATTTCGATTTTTGACTGATTTTTCAACTTTGAAATTTTTCAAAACTTGATACATATTCTTATAGGAAATTTTACGCTGATTCCGAATATACCACATGTTAGTATGCTGAAAAAATGATTTCGCACAACAAATCGCAAAAAACAGGCTATTTTGAAATTTTTGACTACATTTTGGAAATTTCAACCGAAGATGTAATCCAATCATGCTGGCTAACGAACTTGAACTTTCGTTTTGTGTCCTTAACATTTTAAAATTTGTTTGAAGTTTCTAGCACAATTCTACGGACAGTTATCGTCTGGAATGACACATATATACATACATACATACATACATACATACATACATACATACATATATACATACATACATACATAAAAAAATGCGTTAAACTTCAGAATATGATTCAGAATAGCCTGAATCGGATTTCTGCATAAAAGTTTTTCAAAAATTCACATTCTACAAATTTTGAGGCGAGAGCAATAGCTTAATTTTCTTCAAAAATTCGCTAAAAGATATCAACTGGGGAGTGAATAGTAACCAGTAAAATATATCAAAAATCGCCTTGAAAACTATAACAATTGTATAAACTGATAACATAATTCCAATGGAATTCTGACTTCCCGAAATTGAGTTTATTACTACTTCTGTATCATATTGGGCTTGTGAAGCGTAGGTAGGTTCTCACCTACTTCAATTATATTAATTTAATAAATTATTGATTAGTAAATACTTAGGAATTACTCTTAATTAAATTATGAAAATTTCATCGAAATCGAACTAAAACTTGGTATAGGGGTGCTTCACAAGGATTTAACTCCTTGGTTGTCTTAAATAAAAATTTTGACGAGTTTTTAGCGAATTTTTTAAGAAAATTAAGCTATTGCTCTCGCCTCAAAATTTGTAGAATGTGAATTTTTTGAAAAATTTTTATGCAGAAATCCGTTTCAGGCTATTCTGAATCATATTCTGAAGTTTAACGCATTTTTTAATGTATGTATGTATGTATATATGTATGTATGTATATATGTATGTATGTATGTGTCATTCCAGACGATAACTGTCCGTAGAATTGTGCTAGAAACTTCAAACAAATTTTAAAATGTTAAGGACACAAAACGAAAGTTCAAGTTCGTTGGCCAGCATGATCGGATTACATCTTCGGGTTGAAATTTTCAAAAATGTAGTCAAAATTTTCAAAATAGCCTGTTTTTTTTTCCGATTTGTTCTGCGAAATAATTTTTTCAGCAATATTCGGAATTCCTACGAGAATAAGAATATGTATCAGAATCGTATAAGAATATGTATCAAGTTTTCAAAAATTTCGAAGTTGAAAAATCAGTCAAAAATCGAAATAATGCCGTTCGCTAGTTGTAAAAATCGGTAATATTTGCATGAAACATTGTCCAAATTCAGATTGAACTACTCTTATGGAAGTATCCCTGTATAACCAATCCTAGAACCATGCTGTTTAAAACGTAGGTAGTAGGTGCTTAAAAAAAAAGAAAAATGTAATCACAACTGATGAGTTTACTCTGTGCATGTGTTAATAATTTGATTCCATGCTTGTCTATCAAAATCATAAACTAAAATTTCTCAACACGATCAATAGCGACTGAAATGTCGAAGATTTCTTCAAAAAATTCGCTCATGGGGTCATGCTGCATGACTGGACTTTTTATTAAATTTTAGCCAGTTTAAAAAACAACCAAATTATGTTTCACGGAAACGTGGAATCATTCGAAGGATATAGTACAAACGATTCCCTCTTATAAACCTTACAGTTCTTCCACTTTTCTAAATAAAAATAGTGGTGTGACCGTATTTATAGACTCAGTCTGTGAAAAGGTCAGAACGAAAGAAATTACCGTGGAGGGAACATGCTGCTTATTATGTTAATTTCAATTTTTCAAGAGAAA
Source organism: Adelphocoris suturalis (assembly GCA_030762985.1). NCBI lineage: Eukaryota > Metazoa > Arthropoda > Insecta > Hemiptera > Miridae > Adelphocoris > Adelphocoris suturalis. The sequence continues at coordinate 6,358,930 of JAUMHS010000014.1, read as the reverse complement.
TTACCGATTATTCTGTATGTATCGATCTCCCAGTAATAAAAACATTGATGGTTTTCTTAGGGATCTAAAAATGATGTTAGATTATAGAAACAGTCATACCATAGATATATTGCTTGGTGACCTAAATATTGATATTAGTGATTATCCCACAGAAGAAAATGACAAAAATAACTATTTGAACTTGTTAGGTGAACTTGATTTTCTGTCATGTAGCAACAATATAACAAGAAAAGATAGTAAATAGCTGTCTCGATCATATAGTTTTGTACAAATCTGTAATACATTGTTTGTAAATCTTTTTTCTGAATAAAATGCATATATATATTTTTAAAATAAATTTACCACAGACAGATAGACACGGAAACCAAAATTGATCAGCAAGCTCTAAAACTCAAAAAGCGAGTGGAAATTTCGATTTGATTTAGGAGGACAAAATTTTTTTTGATTTCAACCACGAACACAAAGCTTCCCTACCTTAGGATGTGAGGTAGTTAGGAAGCAAAATATCTAAGATCACTAGATTATAACCGAATAGATAATGCGCCTCGTGTCTACAATATTATTGTATTTCATCCCCCTTTAAGATATCAACCCCCTATTGTCATCCGGGCGACACCTCCCCTAAAGTATAATAGAGCAGGTAAGAAGTAGGTAGGTCCCCTGTCTTTCTTTCGCTCTCCCCTACCACCAATTTATAGCATCCATCCTCTGTATTACATAAATCCATCCTTTTCATACAAAGGGCGATTCCTTACTCGTGTTTACGAGTTGAAAAAACAAAATGGCCGTAGTAGAAATCGACTAGAACAAACCGGTCTTCTCAAACGGTCTACGCGGATGGCAAACGGCCGATAACGGAATTTTGCAGAATGAGGGAGAAAACCTTCTGTCCTGCGTGTGTCCGTTAATTGGAGATTTTACTGTATTAATGAAAAGAAATAAGAATGAAAAGAAAACAGCGGGAAAGCGTAAATCAAGAAGTAGCGTGAAATGTCATATGAAATGAAAAAATGACGCAGTAGCTTTAATGATAAAATCATGTTGAAATTAATATGGGATGATCAAATCGTCATCCCCCACTATAATCCAAATTTGACCGAGATCGGACGACTAGGGGCGTGAAAAAATGAAGCATGATGGAATTTACGTTTGCGCATGCGCAGAGTGGGGTATTGATCTGGAAACAATGAAATTGATAGGGGATAGTACTGCCGTACTAAGCACAAATACCGTAACCAACATTTTTTTCGAAATTCACTTTTTGACTTCACATTCATAATTGGGCCATCCTCAGAGTATTATAATAGAAAAACTGAATAAATATGGTTCATTCATTAAAATACGAGTATCAACGTTTTTAATTCACGCTTTGACCGTATCTACCCATTTGGCTTGAAAAAGCTACTTCATTGTATTGTATCTGACTATTACTAAGCCATTATACCGTATCTAAAACTGGTTACCATAATTCAGCTTCGTAACTCGCAGTTACGATGTTCTACCTTAGTAATTTAGCTCGATCAGGTGTAGTTACAATTGGTTTGCAGCTGGTTTTCTTATCTTGAGCTGACTCGTCTTTCTAATCGTTTACGCTTCCATTGTCCCTTCAAAAGGCAATCTACGAGTGAATACTTTTTGAATGACGCCAATAACCACGGACAAAAAGTATGTAGTGTCCAGTATTATCGCTCAGGTAAATGTAGATACGAATTTTAAGCTTAGTAAATCTAGCAAGAATAAAGCGGTAACCAAATCGTATCTGCTGCCTTGCTATGAAATTATTATTTATTATGTATTTGAACCTCATGAACAGGTTAGGGAGTATACAAATTAGATAAAATGATCATTCGGGTGGAAATATTTCGGTTAGGCTGAGTAGAGCAGCGTCTTGAACTTGGGCATGTTGATATCTCCGTTAAAAACTAGAATACAGATACGGTAACTGTGCTTAAGACGGCAGAGTAGGGAACATCTACACCACCAAATCGGATAAAAACTGTGGAAAATAAACTTGTTACTAGGATTTCTCAATCACTCTCATTATACTCAATTGCCACGTGCAATACATGATTTGGGAGTATCTTTTCGTGCTGACCTGTTCATTTATTGATATTCGCAACACCACCTTGGGAAAACACTGAAAAACCTACATTTTAGTACGTTTTATGCATTATGGAAATATGGAAGAAAAGTGAAATTGAAGACCGTCATATGCAAAACAACCTAAGTGCCATTTTTTGAGAAGTAGGTACGTTTTTTATCGGATTCGGACCTCATGTGCCATAAGGCCTCATGAAGTTTCTGAACGATAGTAGATCTCTAAGCGGTTCGTTTATCAATTTCAAACCAAACAAACCTAAGTGCTCATTCTGTTGCACAACGTCACCAATATGTATTGAAGAGTTCCATTCATGTTTTTAGACGTATTTCCATGTAGTACGTAACCAAAATCTTCTTGATAGATACGATCAAGAGGGAGAGGGGATTCGGAGGTCCAACACTGAAAAATTGACCAGAATCGCACTTTTCTTACACTTTTCCACAGAGCACAAAGCGTACTAATCTAAAATGTAGGTTTTTAGGTGTTTTCCCAAGGTGGCGATGCAAATATCAATAAATGAACATCATTACGAGGTTCAGCTCGAAAAAATACTCGAACATCATGTATTACATGTGGCAATTGAATATTTTCAAAAACACATTATTTCACATTTGCAGCACTTTTTGAGAGGAATTGCGCACATTTGGAGCGGAATTGCGCTTGTTTGCGTGCACTAAAAAAAAATCAAGTGATTTCTTCATGAAATTTCACGTAGAATTCAAATTTGCAATAAAAAAATGGGGGTTCCCAATTAAAATAACAAAGTTGATGTAAATTGCGCACGTTTGCGCAATGCGCAATTTTGTAATTTTTGGGATCTTTACAAAAAAGAAATTAATTAGGAAAAGATAATTCCAATTATATCCAATATTAACGATTTTAGCGGGGGTGGTGGGGGGTGGGGACACCCTGTATTTCCTTAAGTATTATCCACAATAAGTTGCATTATAAATGCGTATTTATTAATTTTTGTTTTTTAGAAATAAATTCATTTCATTCCATTAAATAAATAATATGTTGGAACTTACGGTTGGCGAAACGACGAGGAGCTGGTCGTTGTCTCCGATCCGAAATCCCTTGCTCCGCATCCAAAAACGGAATTTCGAGTTGTCCGCCGAATTCCTGATTTCACCTGTCGAGGTCAATGAAAAAAATTGATGAAAATTAAAAAAAGAACTAGGGAAAAAAAAAGTCCAGTCATGCAGCATGACCCCATGAGCGAATTTTTGAAGAAATCGTCGACATTTCAGTCGCTATTGATCGTGTTGAGAAATTTTAGTTTATGATTTTGATAGACAAACATGAAATCAAATTATTAACACATGCACAGAGTAAACTCATCAGTTGTGATTACATTTTTTTTTTTTTTTTTAAGTACCGTCAAACATGGCAACTTTGGACAGTTTTGGCGGTTTTTTGGCTTCCATTTCCCTCCTATTCATTATTTCGGCCTGGATTTTTTAAAAATATATTCCCCCACTTCTGGGGAACAACCCCTGAAAAGGGGGATCCCAAAATTTGTATAGTTTATATTTTTTTTTTTAAATTTGAAATTTGTCCAAAGTTGTAAGCACAATCCTCCAACTTTGGACAGTGCTTTTTTTTACACTAAAATGACATGTTAAGATGTGTAATGCCTACTTTGGACAGTATTTAAAGTTTTTAAAAAGGTTTTGCGAATAAAAGTTCAAAAATGAGATTAAAAAACAATATTTATTGAACGATTTTATCGTTTGAAAACAAACCTTATTATTAGTCACAAGGCTTCATTTTTAAAGGCATATTTCCGGCATTACAACCGTATCCGGTAATAAACGTTTTAAACAGCATGGTTCTAGGATTGGTTATACAGGGATACTTCCATAAGAGTAGTTCAATCTGAATTTGGACAATGTTTCATGCAAATATTACCGATTTTTACAACTAGCGAACGGCATTATTTCAATTTTTGACTGATTTTTCAACTTTGACATTTTTGAAAACTTGATACATATTCTTATAGGAAATTTTACGCTGATTCCGAATATACCACATGTTAGTATGCTGAAAAAATTATTTCGCACAACAAATCGCAAAAAAACAGGATATTTTGAAATTTTTGACTACATTTTTGAAAATTTCAACCCGAAGATGTAATCCGATCATGCTGGCCAACGAACTTAAACTTTCGTTTTGTGTCCTTAACATTTTAAAATTTGTTTGAAGTTTCTAGCACAATTCTACGGACAGTTATCGTCTGGAATGACACATACATACATGCATACATATATGCATACATATATACATACATATATACATACACACATTAAAAAATGCGTTAAACTTCAGAATATGATTCAGAATAGCCTGAAACGGATTTCTGCATAAAATTTTTTCAAAAATTCACATTCTACAAATTTTGAGGCGAGAGCAATAGCTTAATTTTCTTCAAAAATTCGCTAAAAGATGAAACATGTTAGAATTCACGTTTGCGCATGCGCATAATGAAGTATTGATTTGGCAAATATGAAACTGATAGGGGACCATCTACAACCTCACCCGCGCATTATCTGACAATTTCATCGAAATCGGATGAAAACAGTGGAAATGAAGGTCGTTACAAGGATTTCACATTGGCGCATGTGCAGTAGCTATTAATGATACAATCATGTTGAAATTGATATGGGATGATCATGATATCGTTGGGAACAATGATTTGGTCAATCATTCATTTCGATCATAGAAAATTCCATCAAAATCGGATGAAAACTGGTAAAGTCATGACTTATGACGATTGCTGGATTTTACGTTTGCGCACGCTCACTGAAAATTTTTTGTGATGCACAAGTTCATATTATGAACAAATTTTAGTAATTTTCCTCATTATATTTATGTTTAATTGTTTCGAGCTTTGTGAGCAGAGAAATTGTGTGGAATAAATTGTATAACGACAGTTTCGTTTGGTGAATCGAATTTTCACAATTTAATTTGTTCGTACCAGCTATTTTTGTATTTTCCTCCTTAAATTTATACGTGTATAGGGATTTATATGTTAGCTGTTATTATGTATATTTATGAGGGTGCCCGCTATTTTGAGAAAGGTGGGATTTTTATGACCTCCACCCGAAATTTGGTTTAAAATGTCGAATAAATGACCCCTGCATTTTTTTCAAATTTTTTGCATAACAAAAACCTCGATTTTGGTTTTTGAAATACGCTTTTTTTAAACCAAAATCAGACTTTTGAATATAACTTTTACAAACTTCTTACGTATACTTACGTTTTTGGGGTCGCTGAACTCGAACATGCAGTCAAAACAAGTCGACAGCTACAACTTGTGACAGTTTGGAATCTCAAAATCGTCAAAATCATGCCAAAAAATGACAATTTTTCAAAATTCATTGTAAAATTATGAAGATTTGTATGCCCATTACTTTTCAAAAAAATTGATTTTTTTTTTTTTTTTTTACAGCAAATTCTAGATCAGCGACTCAAAGACCATAAGAGAGGTACGAATTTTCATAATTTTACAATGAATTTTGAAACATTGTCGTTTTTTTACTTGATTTTGACGATTTTGAGATATCAAACTGTCAAAAGTTGTTGCGGACGACTTGTTTTGACTGCATATTTGAGTTCAGCGACCCCAAAAACGTAAGTATACGAAGTTTCACAATTTTACAAAGAAGTTTGTAAAAGTTACATTCAAAAGTTTGATATTGGCAAAAAAAGCGTATTTCAAAACCCAAAATCGAGCTGCCGTTGTAGGTTTTTGTGATGCAAAAAATCTGAAAAAAATTCAGGGGTATTTTTTTGACATTTTAAACCAAATTTCGGGTGAAGGCAATAAAATTCCACCTTTCTCAAAATAGCGGGCACCCTGATATTTATATAATAAAAGATCTGTACATCACAATTCTTAAATAAGCAAAAAGAAAATGCTCACCTTTTAAAGTTGACAAAATTCTTCTGCATTTTTCCGCGGTTATTGTTTTGGTTTTAACCGACCCCGTGTAGGTCCTCAGCACCCAATCCTGAAATTTTGACTTGGCATCCATTTTATTAATAAAGCAATTAAAAGAATAAATACAAATAAATAGCGTAAATAACAATAATCATAAACAACTTTATAGGTAATCCGATAAATTGATGGTGCAAATTAAATATTACTCTATACCAAACAAAATGAAAATTTCAAAAGTAAATTAAATGAAATAATAAGTAATATTAGGTTTATTGATTAGGTAAATTCATTAATTAAATTAGGTAGGTTAATTAATTGACATTTTTTAAAATTTCTGCTTGATAATTAGTTCTTGGGATCATTAAGACCGCTAAAGACTATAAGAAATTTATTTGAGTCCAATGTGCTCAAAATCTATGCACTATCATATGTGAGTGAAACGCAGGAAATTAAATTATATGAAATTAATTTATATCGTCAATTTATAATTCATTTATATCAAAATTAACGAAAATGAATTAATACTGAAAGTGGGGACAAATTTTAAGTACGAAAAGTTGGAAGAAAAAATTTAATTAGGCGTTGAATTATCTGTAGTTTATTAAAACATCACTGGCAGTAAATGGAAATGAATTATTCAAAATTTCCTGAACGAAGAGTTAGGATATTTAAAAAAATACGTTGAAACAAAATGAATTACAATTAAATGAAACAATGTATATTAAACTATTAAACAAAAAACACAGTAAACTATATAAAAATTTATATTTATAATGTGAAATATTAAATAACTTAAAATTTGGGTGATAATTGTGGAATTTTTCCAAGTATTTCGTTGATGCTTTGCAAGTTAATTTTAAGGCAAATAGAAAATTTTTCAACTTGCGTGTATGAAGAAATTTAACGGATTTATCCGTTGAATTTTTTTGGGATTCTTGTTTCCGTGATCGAGAAGATTAGATCAATTCTAAGGAGTAGATCAATGAAAGAGGGATTATTAAATCAATTTAAAATTGAATAAAGAATGAAAACACTTCAGATCATTTATGTACTTAGTGTACGATTTTTAAGAAAGAAGAATGAAATTTGGAATGTGTTATACAAATCGAAATTGCCAAAATGTATGAAAATTACTGAATTAGAAAAAAATTAGAACTGATTGAAGAACGGTAGAAACTGGGATTTTATGTACTACTGGAAATAATTATTTCAAATGAAAATATAGAGGGAAAATATTTTATTATTTTTTTTAAATTTAATTATTTGGCAATTGACAGAAAACAGAAAATTTACAAAAAACCTCTTATCGAAAGTAAAAAATTAATGTGAGAAAAATCAAAAATGAATTTAGGTAATAATGGAACAAAAATGACACTCAATGTTGAATCAACAAAATTCAAATTCAAATTTATATTTAAGGCAAAACTATTAATCTAGCTATGGAAAAAAATAGAAAAAGTCTAATCCAATATTTATATAAAGTAAAATTTCTAACTTGCTTGTATAAAGCAGAAATTTGTTTTGAAGATTGATTTTGGGCTATTTGAAAATTTTTGGTTTCAAAGTAGATAACGAGAAAATTTTGAATTGCTTGATTTCAAGGACAGCTGAGATGGATTATTTTCAAATATCGAGGAAAACGCTGGGCAAAATGTATTTTTCGAGGTTAATCTTTATTTGATCTACTGGATGTCGAAATTTAAAAGTAAGGCGTAGTAGAAGAATTCCAACTTGCGTGAATGAAGTAGAAATTTGATTTGAATTTGATTTGGAGGATGTGGAAAATTCTTCAGTTTAGAGGGTAGATCAAAGAAGATCAAAATTAAGTAGATCACTTGGAGGTAGTCGAGAAAATAAAAATTTCTTGATATCAAGAAAAACTGAGATGGATTCTTTGCAAATGTAGAGAGAAAATACTGAATAAATTTATTTTTCAGTGTAAATCTTCGTTCGAACTAATGGAAAATCAAAATTGAAGTGAAAGTGAAGTATAATAAATTGAATTTTCATAAATGAAAATTTGAAAGTGAAGTATAGTAAAAAATTTCCAACTTGCGTGAAAGAAGTAGAAATTTGGTTGAGTTGATTTTGAGCTGGGCGACAATGTTTGAATTCGGAGAGTAGATCAGAGTAGATCACGATGTTGTAGATGATAGATCACTAGAAGGTTGGCCAGAAGATTAAAATGACTTGAAACCTTTAATTAGGAAACTTAGAAGGTTTATTTTTGAATATACTGGAAATTACTGAATAAGCTCTTACAGTTTTCAAAGTAAACCTTGAATTGAAAAATTGAAATCACCAAATTGTAAAAAGGACAACTCAAATTTGAGAGTTTGGTATAATAAAAAATTTCCAACTTGCATGAATAAAGTAGAAATTTGGTTGAGTTGGTTTATTTCGTTGACAATGCGTGGATTCGGAGAGCAGATCAGAGTAGATCAAGCAGATCAAAATGACAGTGTAGATGATAGATCACTGGAAGGTTGGCCAGAAGATTAAAATGACTTGAAACCTTTAATTGGGAAACTTTGAAGGATTATTTTTGAATATCAAGGGGATTACTGAACAAGCTCTCAAAGTAAACCTTGAGTTGAACAAGCGGAATAACCAAATTGAAAAAAAGGACAACTCAAATTTGAAATTTAGGTATAATAAAAATTTCCAACTTGCGTGGATGAAGTAGAAATTTGGTTGAGTTGATTTTGAGCTCGGTGACAATGCTTGAATTCGGAGAGTAGATCAGAGTAGATCACGATGTTGTAGATGATAGATCACTAGGAGGTAGGCAAGAAGATCAATACAAAATGCGAGATGGTTTTTCAACGCTTTTGAAGGCTTGTTGATGTTTTTGTTTCCAAATAGAAACTGAGAAGTTTTTTTGAAAACGATTTACGTTATTGGGTCGGGTGTGGAAGGAAAGCGGTGGGGGATGGAGGTATTTTTTTTTTTTTTTGAAAATATCGGTGGAAGGGGTGGATTTTCGGGGGTTAAGAAAGGGGTTGAGAGAAAGGTCAAGATAGAGGGGATGGGATAGCGAAGACGCAGAGTCCCTGGACCAGTTGGACGGACAGGTTTTTGAGTTTAGGGCTGACTGGGAGGTCGAGAGGTCAAAATCGGATTGAAGGGGGGAACAGGGGGCTGAGTTCGCCCGTGCGTTGCTCGGAATGGCTTTTTTTTGGTTTATTAAGAGCCTTTGTAATTGTGCGAAATTATACGGGGTGATTCCCTCGCAGATGCAAAAAAAAATTTGGGTGAAACTACATCAAAAATGGAGTAAAATGCCGCCAACCGCATATTTTTATCTCAATTCGTACTCGAGATATGATTTTTTAAAGGTTTTTTCAGGAATACCGTGTTTTTTTTATTTTAAACTCGGATTTCTCCACTTTGCCTCATTTAATTTTCACTTTCAACCTCATTTTCGGTATCAGCATTAAATTTCCTATAAGAATAGTGTATTTGGGTTCTTAAAAAGTACCATCCAAAGACCCTCACATCAGCTCAAACATTGACGATTTTGAAAAAATAATATTTCTGAAAATCTTTAAAACTTTACTACTCTTTTAAAAAGAATCCTGGAAACCGGCAAATCTCATGAAAACTGCTTCATCTAATATGCTTTCCAACGGTATTATCAATTTTACTTTTATGTTGTTATTTAGGGGAGAAAATAATGTTTTAATGTTAAAAAATGTGGGTTTTTCAATGAAATTGTTGGTTTTCTCGAAAGATGACCCTCCATGAACCAACAAGTATGGGGTCGGGTTTTTTTGTATTTTTTCTAGCTGAATCGAATGGAAACTCTTGCACCTACCTCTCAACTACGTTATAATCGAGTTTTACACTTTATTTAACTAGTTTTACCCCATAACACACATACATTTAATCGTAACAAACAAACTAAACATTTGCGATTTTAAGTGTAAAACTTGGTTATAACGGAGTTGGAGAGATCTACAAATGCTACCATTCGATACAGCGTGAAAAAATACATAGAAACCGACCCCATACTCGTAGGTTCATGGAGGGTCATCTTTCGAGAAAACCAACAATTTTATTGAAAAACCCACATTTTTTAACATTAAAACATTATTTTCTCCCCTAAATAACAAAATAAAAGTAAAATTGATAATACCGTTGGAAAGCATATTAGACGAAGCAGTTTTCATGAGATTTGCCGGTTTCCAGGATTCTTTTTAAAAGAGTAGTAAAGTTTTAAAGATTTTCAGAAATATTATTTTTTCAAAATCGTCAATGTTTGAGCTCATGTGAGGGCCTTTGGCTGGTACTTTTCAAAAACCCAAGTTTAGTGCTGATTCCGAAAATGTGGTCAAAAATTAAAATTAAATGAAGTAAAGTGAAGAAAGTTGAGTTTAAAAGGAAAAAAACACGGTTTTCCTGAAAAAACCTTTAAAAAATCATATCTCGAGAACGGATTGAGATAAAAATATTTATTTGGCGGCATTTTACTCCATTTTAGCGAATTTTCTTAGAAAATAAAGCTATTGCAATGGCTCCAAAAATTTCAAAATAAAAATTTTCAAAAATTTTCTTCATCGAAATCTGTTTTGAGGCATTCTGAAATGATTCCTGGATTTTAACGCTTTTTTATATGTATATATATATATATATATATGTATATATATATATATATATATATATATATATATATATATATATATGTATGTGTCATTCCAGACGATAACTCTCGATAGAATTGAGATAAAAACTTCGTTCTTTCGCCAAAAAATCAAGCATTTCAAAAGGAAGGATGAGTTCGTTGGACAACACTTTTTGAGCACATTAAAATGGTCAAATTTCAAAAAATGTACTCAAAAAATCTCTAAAAATGGCTAAAAACGGCTAAAAATCGTTCAATTTATATTTTTTGGTAGAATATTGCTCAAATAAAGTTTATTAACTATAAAATAGAACATCCAAAAATGTATGTACACAATTATGCTGAAAAATGTACTTAAAATTCATCAAAATTTGCTAAAAAATCGATAAAACTTGCTAAAAAAGCTAAAAATTCAGAACCTCGATTTGAATAGCAGGTTATTATTTAGAATACGTTTTTTGCCATAAAATTAATGGTTAACGATTTCCTTGCACTCAAAAAGCTCAAATTTTAAAACTATTCAACATTAGGTATACAATACGATAATTTACGAAAATTCGCTCATACGATCATGCTGCATGAATGGAACTTTTTGATGTAGTTTTACCCAAATTTTTTTTTTTTTTTTTGCATTTGCGAGAGACTCACCCTGTTTATAGCTATAATTATATATTCTCGTGACGTCAAGCCTGGAGTAGGTTTGAGTTTCTTCCAGGGTCCGCCATGACGTTGTAGATGTTACTAGATCGCAACTCAACCAACGTATTTTTCACTAGAAATGTGTCATCGTATGTCAACCTAAGACGTTGATATAATGACATTTTTCAACAATTTTGTTTTGCGAAGGCAGTATTGTGGTAATATTGTTTCAATAAAGTTTCAATTCACCTAAATGGTCGCAGTAATCATGCCTGCTAGCGCGATTATTGGTTGTAGACAACGATATCGATCTACCTAGTGGTGAACGAGTTTTGACATTTTGACATAGATATCTCTTTTGGCTGGGGGTCAAGGAATTTTTCACGACACTATTTTTGACATTTTCATGTCTTTGCCCTGGCACATTGCACAAAAAACTGTCACGTAACGAAACGTAAATATTTTGACGATTTCCGCTTACAACCGAGTCGTTGCTAGGGAAATGGTACTTCGTCGTTTTTCATCCCAAATAATTCGTTGACCATTCGTTCGAAAGCTCTCGATTTATCCAACCATATTATGTTTACTACTGCGAAGTGCGTGGCCAACAAGCTGAGTTATGAGCAAGGTTATTTGAATAATTGTGTACACTCAGGTGATCATTCTCAATAATTGATATTGTGAACATGATTGCCACCGCTTGTTAATTTCTGATGATTTCATTGAGCTGGTGTTTCGATGATTTGATTCATAGCAGGTGATCCAAATATTGCGAGATCGGTTTGATTTGTGAAGCGGTGGTTAAATCATTTTAATAGGTAATTTCTATGCTTTACACTCTAGGAAGCTGTAATTTCTTATGTAGCCTCTTTAGGACATTTACTTGACGATGCCCAGGGTCCGGATCAGATGAGTGGCTTTTGAAGCTAATTTCTATGTTTTTCACTCTAGGAAGCTGTAATTTCGTATGTAGTCTCTTTAACACATTTACGTGACGATGCCCAGGGTCCGGATCAGCTGAGTGGCTCTTAGAGCTTGCATACGAGTCTGCAGGGGGGTAGGTGATGTAGCCTGGCTCGAATTCAATGAAGTACCCACGGATGTCGGAACAATGAGTCAACACGATCGCGAATTCAATCAAGTACCCACGGGTGGGCGGTTTCTCTTATGGCCCATTTAATTGATCTGTACGCCCCGCCGTGCAATGCACGGGTGAGATCTGCCTAGTAATAAATACAATAAGAAAACACACTTGAAAATGTCCCAATGTGTTTTGCAAACTCGTATGCAAGCATTTCTTTAAAACTTAATAGGCTCATAACAAACACTTTAAACTTTCCAGTGATTTCTTCAAATCTGAAGATTACCTGGAATTCCCATTAGAAATTTTTTCCTACCAATTTTTGATTTTGAAAATCTAATTTCGGTAATTGACTACATTTTAGATCAAATGTCAAAATTACGGCTTTCAACATTTTTTTAATCTTAACCATTTCTAGAAATATTCTTTTTTGCAAATTTTATTCTCGTCCTACAATTTTGAAATTTTTGAAGTATGTCCTAAAGACATGCGATGGGCAACCAACGCTTTTTTGTATCTTCTTGTCGTAGATCCGATTCATGTATTCAATGACTTGGTCGTAGCGGCTCCCAAAAGGCACTTCATCAGGTCGAATTTCATCAAAATTGGCTGAGGAGAGCAGATAGAAGTGGATGGACAAAAAATAAGGTGTGACTATTACGCTTATTACTGTTTTATTTTAATATTATAGATGCTTCCTCGGGAATCTTTGAATTAATTTTTGTGGGGTCACAAAAATCAGTTCACTACTCATTTATGAGGAATGTAACTATTGCTTCATTTTTAAAACGCTCCCAGCGCAGGATTTTGTCTTGAGAGAACTGTCGTGAATAGCTCAGTATGTTTTGTTACGTGACAGAAGACTACATTTTCATTATGTAACTTCCTTGGATACCTTGTTAAATTTACGAGGGAGTTCTAAAAATATATATAAAAAAGTTCCAGTCATGCAGCATGATCGTATGAGCGAATTTTCATAAATGGTCGTATTACATTTATGTTAAATTCTGTTGAAATTTGAGCACTTTGGGGGCAAATAAAAATTTCATTATACATTTTATAGCAAACTAACTTTTTGTCAGTAATATTCCAATGAACAAAGGATTTTGTGAATATTTACAATTTTTTCAAGTGTTCTTATCGATTTTTAGCTTATTTTAATGAAATTTAAGTACATTTTTCAGTACAATTTTGTGCTTAAATTTTTAAATGTGCTAGTTCATGTTCGATTAATTTTTTTCGAGTAGCATTCTGCTAAAAAATAGAAAATCGTTAATTTTTAGCGGTTTTTTGCCTTTTTTAGTGATTTTTTAAGTACATTTTTTGAAATTTGACCAATTTAATGTGCTCAAAAAGTGTTGTCCAACGAACTTATCCTTTCTTTTGAAATGCTTGATTTTTTGGCGAAAGAACGAAGTTTTTATCTCAATTCTATCGAGAGTTATCGTCTGGAATGACACATACATATATATACTTATATATATATATATACATATATATATATATATATACATATAAAAAAGCGTTAAAATCCAGGAATCATTTCAGAATGCCTCAAAACAGATTTCGATGAAGAAAATTTTTGAAAATTTTTATTTTAAAATTTTTGGAGCCATTGCAATAGCTTTATTTTCTAAGAAAATTCGGTAAAAGAGAGTGAAGTTTTGTATCATGCTAAATCTGTGTTTTTGATTGTATTTCCAATTATTTTACCTAAAAACAGATTTTAGAGCAAGCTAGCTTTACATGTTTAGACTTATTATTTGGTTTTAATATAAAAATAAATGCATTTCTTCAGAAAGAATGGTATATTGATTATAGATGTGTTCCGTTGATGATTATGGTTAAGAAGATACAATACAATTATAGTAAACTAAACCTTTTAGCACGATTAGAGTCGATTTTAATATGGATGAAGATGATGGGTTCTAAATTGTTCAGACGTGCACAATGCTACCTCGCTAGGGGAGAAAGTAGCAGGGGAGGGTCAGGTGAATGAGAAAACGGTCAAACGATGTCGGGGGTGGGAGGTAGGAGATGACCTCTGAACCTCCATCTTCCCACGGAGGTCACCTGAGGGGGTGCACTATGCTTCCTCTCAACCGTCTCCTATGGGAGTAGGTGGAGAAGGCCAAGTAGGTGATGGTACCTTTACCTACTTATTAGGCTCATCGTAGTCTCCTGTGAATCCTAGACAGAAGAGAATGACCTCCTCACCTCTATTATCCCATAGGTACCACCCCCTCCGTGATATAGACGAGCTGTGGGAGGGTCAGACGGAGATGAAGACTGCCGAGGACCACTTGGTTGGGGGTGGGAGGTAGGAGATGACCTCTGACCTCGATCTTCCCACGGAGGTCACCTGAAGGGGTGCACTATTAGGGTGGTTAAAAAAAAAAAAAAAAAGTTCTGGGATTTTTGGTCCCCATTGCGTTTTTTGCTTCCTCGGTATGTCAGAATGACTCTCCTAAATTTTTAGCAAAAAATATTAATCCTAACCAATTTACCTGGGTCGATTTTTGCCATTTATCGACTGCTATCCAACCAACCTCTAAATTGGGACCGACGTGATGATTTGAAGGACGGATTTCAATTTTTTTAGGTCTATTAATGGGTTTTCGCATGCGCTGAACACGATGAACCTATTTATTTTACGCTCCGTCCACTAGTTATCCGGTAAACTGGCGGAGGGCACTGCTTGAAGATAAGTAAAAATCGAAAATTTCACCGAAAATGCTGTCGCCTGGTTAAGAATCGTACTAGAAACATGCTATTATGGTCGGATAATATGCTTTGGCATGTTCTGAACATGATTCCGTTTTTTACTATACTTTTTTACTTCGTTTATTGGCCATAAACCTCAAATTACTTGTAGGGTAATAGACAAATTCACCCTGAATTCACCAGAAATTATGTCGCGTTGATAATTTAAGGTCCCAAAATACCTTGTGCCGATAAAATTTGGTATTTTTTTATGTTTCGATATTTCATTGTGTTTAATTTTTTTTTTTTTTTTTTTTTTTTTTTTGTATATTTTTGTTATGCTATTCTCGTTAAAATGTTATGTTTTGTGAAACTAAAATTATATTACATATTATTTTCAATTATACTGCATCATTTTTGTTTAGCAATCCAATCACAGTTCAGACAATTCAGAACTATGAATTTGACCCCGGAAAACCGATGGAAACTAAGTAATTTTACAGAAAAATGGGAAAATTTTAGCTATTTTCTCCATTTCGCCGCTATATTTGGCGAATAAGTACAATGCCGGTTCAGGTCCTTGCCAAATTACCTACGGCTTTGTATCGAGTATCCTGGAAAATACCAAATTTTATCGGCACAATCGGCACAAGGTATTTTGGGACCTTAAATTATCAACGCGACATAATTTCTGGTGAAATTAGGGTGAATTTGTCTATTACCCTACAAGTAATTTGAGGTTTATGGCCAATAAACGAAGTAAAAAAGTATAGTAAAAAACGGAATCATGTTCAGAACATGCCAAAGCATATTATCCGACCATAATAGCATGTTTCTAGTACAATTCTTAACCAGGCGACAGCATTTTCGGTGAAATTTTCGATTTTTACTATCTTCAAGCAGTGCCCTCCGCCAGTTTAAAAGGATAACTAGTGGACGGAGCGTAAAATAAATAGGTTCATCGTGTTCAGCGCATGCGAAAACCCATAAATAGACCTAAAAAAATTGAAATCCGTCCTTCAAATCATCACGTCAGCCCCAATTTAGAGGTTGGTTTACGATAGCAGTCGATAACTGGCAAAAATCGACCCAGGTAAAGTGGTTAGGATTAATATTTTTTGCTAAAACTTTAGGAGGGTCATCCTGACATACCGAGGAAGCAAAAACGCAATGGGGACCAAAAATCCCAGAACTTTTTTTTTTTTTTAACCACCCTAGTGTACTATGCTACCTCTCAACCAGTGCCGTCCTTAGGGTGGAGCGAGTGGAGGCGGCCGCTCCAGGCCTCGCGCTGAGGAAGGCCTCGCGCTGCGAGGCCTTACTCTCGCTAAAACACAATAAGTAAAAGTTTTTGGTTGAATTGAAATAGTGTGCAGAGTGAAGATATACATGCCTAATATATAAATTCTGATTATACGCGCAATATTTTCAATTATTGGATACATAAAACAAAAACGAACAAGATATTAGTGACTATAGTGTTTATAAGATATAAGTTATCAAGACAGCCAAAATTAATTTTGATGAGGTTATTGACGACTTCGCTGGAATGAAAGCGAGAAAAGTACAGTTCATATAAGGTGAGTCAAAGTTGAAAATAACACAATTTTAAATATAGTTTATCTAACAATGAACGATTGCATTTACAGTATTATTCTACATCGATTTAGCTGGAACTGTATGTTTTATTAAGTTATTTTATCTCATAAATCATATTTTAACAGGCCTCTATTGTAGGCTATAATGTGTTTTATTATTTTACAGATGTGATGTGAGAATTATAAACCTACATTAACAATGGAACAATGGAAGAATTTAATAAACAAGATATGAACATCTAAAAAGATATGGAACGTCAATATTAAATAAGTATTTACAATAATGTATATGTTTATTATAATTTACTATTTGATTTAATAAAAAGCAAGAAAGAAGACATTTCGTTTTTTCTAATGAATTTATTGTTTGTTAGACAAAAATTACTATGTTTAACATTAACAAGCACTGTTTGAGCATTACCTACTTAAAGAATAAGCTTTGTTTTGATTTTTCTAGCTTATTTTTCTGAGATTCCTATTGTTTTTTTTTGTTTTTTTTTACCTGAAACGAAATTACTCGAGACATACCAACCTGAAATGGGTGTTTTGCACCACCCCTCCCCCTTTTAGAGGGTAAGAGATAAACGTTTTGTTTGTCAAAAAGCTTACAATTACGACTTTGCAAGTATAGCTTGACAAATATTTTCCGGACCCCCCCCCCCCCCCCCCCCCCCCCCCCCC
The DNA here is from genome assembly GCA_030762985.1 of Adelphocoris suturalis. NCBI lineage: Eukaryota > Metazoa > Arthropoda > Insecta > Hemiptera > Miridae > Adelphocoris > Adelphocoris suturalis. Next base: position 6,341,560 of record JAUMHS010000014.1, on the reverse strand, counting down.
CCCCCGGTAACCATAGTTAAAAAAGGCCTCGCACAAATATTTTGCTCCAGGCCTCGCATTTTCTAAGGACGGCACTGCTCTCAACCATCTCCTATAGGACTAGGTGGTACATTTAACTACTTATTAGACTCATCGTAGTCTCTCTTGAGTCCTACAGAGAAGAGAATGACCTCCTCACCTCCATTATCCCACAGGTACCACCCCCTCCATGATATAGACGAGCTGTGGGAGGGTCAGATGGAGATGAAGACTGCCGAGGACCACTCAGATGTTGGGGGTGGGAGGTAGGAATTGACCTCTGACCTCGATCTTCCCACGAAGGTCACCTGAAGGGGTGCACTATGCTACCTCTCAAACCCCTCCTATGAGAGTAGGTGGAGAAGGCCAAGTAGGTGATGGTACCTTTACCTACTTATTAGGCTCATCGTTGTCTCCTGTGAATCCTAGACAGAAGAGAATGACCTCCTCACCTCTATTATCCCATAGGTACCACCCCCTTCATGATATAGACGAGCTGTTCGAGGGTCAGATGGAGATGAAGACTGCCGTGGACCACTCAGATGTTGGGGGTGGGAGGTAGGAGATGACCTCTGACCTCGATCTTCCCACGGAGGTCACCTGAGGGGGTGCATTATGCTACCTCTCAACCGTCTCCTATAGGACTAGGTGGTACATTTAACTACTTATTAGACTCATCGTAGTCTCTCGTGAGTCCTAGAGAGAAGAGAATGACCTCCTAACCTCCATTATCCCACAGGACCACCCCCTTCATGATATAGACGAGCTGTTCGAGGGTCAGACGGAGATGAAGACTGCTGTGGGCCACTCAGATGTTGGGGGTGGGAGGTAGGAGATGACCTCTGACCTCCATCTTCCCACGAGTTTCACCTAAGGGGGTGCACTATGCTACCTCTCAACCTTCTCATATGGGAGTTGGTGGAGAAGACCACGTAGATGATGGTACCTTTACCTACTTATTAGGCTCATCGTAGTCTCCCTTGAGTCCTAGACAGAAGAGAATGACCTCCTCACCACTATAGGTACCACCCCCTGTACATGAATGTGCATATATACAGGGTGATTCCCTCGCAGATGCAAAACAAATTTTGGGTGAAACTGCATCAAAAATGGAGTAAAATGCCGCCAACTGAATATTTTTATCTCAATCCGTTCTCGAGATATGATTTTTTAAAGGTTTTTTCAGGAAAACCGTGTTTTTTCCTTTTAAACTCAAATTTCTCCACTTTACATCATTCAATTTTAACTTTTGACCACATTTTCGGAATCAACATTAAATTTACTATAAGAATGGTGTACTTGGGTTCTTAAAAAGTACCATCCAAAGGCCCTCACATCAGCTCAAACATTGACGATTTTGAAAAAAGAATATTTCTGAAAATCTTTAAAACTTTACTACTCTTTTAAAACGAATCCTGGGAACTGGCAAATCTCATGAAAACTGCTTCGTTTAATACTCTTTCCAACGGTATAATCAAGTTTACTTTTATTTTGTTATTTAGTGGAGAAAACTATGTTTTAATGTTAAAAAATGTGGGTTTTTCAATGAAATTGTTGGTTTTTCCGAAAGAATAGCATTTGTAGATCTCTCCAACTCCGTTATAACCAAGTTTTACACTTAGAATCGCAAATGTTTAGTTTGTTTGTTACGATTAAATGTATGTGTGTTATGGGGTAAAACTAGTTAATTAAAGTGTAAAACTCGATTATAACGTAGTTGAGAGGTATGCAAGAGTTTCCATTCGATCCAGCGAGAAAAAATACATAAAAACCGACCCCATACTTGTTGGTTCATGGAGGGTCATCTTTCGAGAAAACCAACAATTTCATTGAAAAACCCACATTTTTTAACATTAAAACATTATTTTCTCCCTAAATAACAAAATAAAAGTAAAATTGATAATACCGTTGGAAAGCATATTAGATGAAGCAGTTTTCATGAGATTTGCCAGTTTCCAGGATTCTTTTTAAAAGAGTAGTAAAGTTTTAAAGATTTTCAGAAATATTATTTTTTTCAAAATCGTCAATGTTTGAGCTGATGTGAGGGTCTTCGGATGGTACTTTTTAAGAACCCAAGTACACTATTCTTATAGGAAATTTAATGCTGATACCGAAAATGAGGTTGAAAGTTAAAATTAAATGAGGCAAAGTGGAGAAATCCGAGTTTAAAATGAAAAAACACGGTATTCCTGAAAAAACCTTTAAAAAATCATATCTCGAGTACGGATTAAGATAAAAATATGCGTGTGGTGAAAACCACCCCCTCTTGTCAACAGCCCTTTTCAGGGCTACCAAAAAGAGGTAGACACAACACAAAAATATTTACAAGACGTCGAGTTATAACTCCGTCAAACAAAATATTTCACCAGAGAGAAAATACGAATTTCTCTCTCAAAAGTGAAATATTAACTAATAACACACAAGGCGACCTCCCTAGACACTTACTGGGCGAGAGAGATGCGACAAGTATCTCGAACCAAGTCGCCTTGAACGAGAAAACTCAAACAGAAAATCAAACGTCCTCTAAAACTAGCAAGGACAATTCAAACAAGCCTACTCGCCAATCAGAAACACTGATTACACGAGAGACAATAGGCGAACCAACCAAGAGGCGGCAAGCAACCACCTCTGGTCCAGCAGCCTCCCCGGGGACCCCGTCTGAACAACTGACGCAGAGAAAGCACCCGAGGTCCCCGGCTAAACTCAAGGTCGTCGGCTCCGCGACGGACGCTCGTAAGCACCCCGGAGGACCAGCTCAGCTATCATACTCGCAGATACTGAGAAAACAATGTGCGAGCCAATGAGATTACACAGTCGAATTAATGAAATTAAGCGGACCAACCAGGAGACAGCCCGGATGAGCTGAGAAATTGAGAAACTAATTTGCATACTAACCATAAAGTGGCCACCCCCTCGGAGGCGGCCACCCCCCTATAAATACCCCGCTCGGAGCCTCCGAAATTCATTCTACTCTCCGCTCTCGACGACGACACCTCGAAGTACGAAGATTTCTACACGCTCTACGCTGACGAACCTTCTGCATTCCGAGTTCATCTCAAGAACGGCTTCCTACTGCTTTCTACAAGGCCTACCTTCTCTCCACACAGATCTCGCATTGGCATCTACGAGTCCAGTGATTATTCATCCTGCTCATTGCCCAACGTAGTTCATCTGTCAGGACGCCACCCGGTACATCTATCGATATTCTCTTTAGATCGTACGCCCGAGGGACGTTCCGAGCCGTATCACCCGGGTTTCGTAGCATTAGGCTCGTCACCGACCGCCGGGATACGCCGGTAAATTACTCTGCTCATCCGCTCTAATTTACCGTCCAAGGAAGTCTTTTTCAAGACTACGAGGTAGGACCCTGACATACGAGCAAAGGAAAGACGCTCTGTCAAGCGAGTCCACCTCCCTAAACCCTCTATTTCTGTACATAGAGGCATCGAAACGAGCTAATAACTCGACTATTTCGATGGAACGTCGGCCGTCTTATTTCCTCATGCAAGGGGAGGCAGACGACGGCGAAGCCGGGCCGCGTAGCCCCCGTAGCGCTCCCTACAGGCTACCCGGCGAATCCGCTGGTCCCAGCGACGGCGCAAGGCTCGATCCTCACGACGAGATCGCCTTCTCACCTAACGTATTCGTTAAAGAAACGTTCGATCAAGCCTCGCCTATACAAAAGATCGAGGATACCTTTCAGACCCGCTCTGAAGTCAATCATTACGATTTGACCAAGCTGTCCGAGTACCCACGATATTCGATGCAAGCCTACCCGGCCGATCCGAGTGTCAAATACACTCCAAATGTACAAAAAACAAAGGATACTTTTCAGTACCTCAACCAAGCTCAACATATTCCTCCTACAGATATAAATCTTATGCCGGAATATTACAAAACGGCTCAGTACCAAACTGATCGAACCCAGCACCCACTATGCGAGCCCAGTGCTCCACGCGGCTGCGACACGAACTATCTCTCAGTTCACCCCGCCGAGCAAGCTGACCTTGACGGATCCGCCCACATTCCTTACAGGAATAACACGGGGACTAACCCGCATAATCAGAATATAAATGTCCCACTTGGTCTACCGACGCCAAGTAAAACATATTTAAATCCACTACAAATGGTGACCCCGCCTTTGAACAGGCTTAACACGGAGCATTTCGTTCCCTCTTACGAAGCTAGTGGATTTCAGGGAACCACCGCGGGCGTGCGACCCCCGCCGGGCCTCTACGCCCCACATCTCACGCAACATCCCTCTACACAAAGTGGCTTTCGAGCACTTTTAGAGGAGATGGGAGATTATCAAAAACCAATCTTCCAAAAGAAGAATATCGATCGTGCACTCGCCGAGTTCGATCAATACTGCGTGCGAAAACACCTGAGAACGCAGAATGAATGCTTCTCAGCTATATACAAGTGGGTACCAGAAGAAATGAGGGAAGCTATCGACTCAGCTTACCTCACGGCACCCCACGCACCCTACGAAGAGGCCAAACAGCGCCTACAGCGAGAATATGGGTTGTCCTTACAGGACAGGCTCCTCGCACTCGAGGACCCCGCATCTCTCGCCAAAAAACCCAGCACCAAGTACCACGAAATGTACTCTAAAGCTGTTGGGTACTTTTCAGAAGCTCTGATCACTCAAAAGTGGATCGAGACTCTACCCATCGAAGCACGAGGTATGGTCGCAGCTCAGCCTACCACGACCGCCCGGCTCGACCTAGCTGATACGCTACACGCGTACAAAACAGAGAATACCTCTCTAAACATACGAGGAGTAGAATCTACTCCGAAACCCATGAATGCTGGTTTCAAAAAGGCCCTCTCAAAACAAGCTGAGTTCAAACCCCAACCAGTAGAGAGTAGGCCTCACAAACCGACGGCCTATGTCTGTCGAAACCACGCACGTTTCGGTAACGAAACTCGCAAATGTGCAGACCCTGAACACTGCACTTGGAAGACAAACACTGCTTCCAAAACTAGCAAAAAGGCAGCAGCTATAAGCCAGCCTAAAACCTGGGTTTCAAACGAAAATACTCAGAGATCGGTACAAGAAAGTACCGTTCCAACCTCCGACGTAGAGAGTTCGGAAAACGAATAACTGCCAGTGTATCCGAGCCTATACACCGGCAGTCTACTGAGTATAAAAGGCTTTTTTTCAAGTGCAAACTAAATGGCACTGAATTTCTCATCGACACGGGAGCAGAAGTGAACATTCTGCCCCACAATGTCACAAAAAAATTGGGCTTAAAAATTCGTAAGTCCAACGTTAAGCTCACAGCAGCTAACGGAGCCCCTATAGACACACTAGGGCGAGCTGACACGACAATTAACATCGGCCTCGGAGACATGACCACCGATTTTATGATCACGAAAGTTGATCTAGCGATCCTAGGTATACCATTCCTCGAGTCTTGGGATATCGGAATACGGGTCAAACACAAGTACATTTATAAAGATAAAATAAAGAGCTATGCCGATCAAAAAATAGCTGCAGTCATGAACAAAAAATTCACTGACGAACAAATAGCAGCTACTATCCCTCATCGTGACAATAACCCTCAACCAGAGGACGTGCAAATCACGGAGGACGAAAACATTCGCTCTATCATTGACAAATACAATGATAAAATGAGCAAACTTCAAGGAAAGTGGAAAAACAACGGGGTTTACCACCGTATAACCACGGAAGGAACACCAGTACACTTCCGAGCAAGACCCATGGCGGGCGAAAAACGGGCTCAAGTCAAAAGTACTTTTGAAAAAATGCTTTCAGAAGGCATAATTGCACCATCAGATTCCGAATGGGCATCCCCGTTACACTGTGTGCCAAAAAAAGACGGGTCATGGAGAATCACCGGCGACTACCGTTTCCTAAACGCGAAAACGAAGAAAGACGCCTACCCTCCTCCTCACATTCGCTCTTTCCAAGCGAATTTACATGATACACGAATCTATTCGACAATAGATCTAAAATCGGCATATTATCATATTCCGATGCACCCAGATGACGCTCATAAAACTGCAATTATTACACCTTTCGGTCTTTATGAGTTTAAGAAAATGAGCATGGGTTTGGCCGGAGCGGCTCAAACATGGCAAAGATACATGGACAGCATCATGCGAAAATTTGATTTCGCATTTGTATACCTAGATGACATCCTGGTGGCTTCTAAAAATTATAAAGAACACATGAACCACCTCAAACAAATTTTTGACAAGCTAGGGGAACACGGACTTCGAGTAGGTTTTGATAAATGCATTTTTTCAAAACCTACCGTCGATTTCCTAGGTTTCACTATCTCGAAAGAAGGGATAATTCCTAAACGAGATAAAATAGAAGCCATAGAACAATTTCCTAGGCCAATAGACGTACGAAGTCTACGCAGATTCCTAGGTATGTGTGGTTTCTACCGAGCATGCTCAAGTAAATTCGCTCACACGGCGCAACCTCTGTATGACTACATTCAGTCAAACAAAAAAAATGACAAAACACCTATCGAATGGACATCAGAGAGAGAAAAAGCTTTCAACAGCTTAAAACAAGCAATGATTAAAGCTACATTACATAATATCGCTCACCCACACCCTACAGCAGAGTGGAGATTAGTCTGCGACGCATCCGACACACACATCGGAGCGGCACTAGAGCAGGAAATTACAGACAAACACGGCTCGAAATCTTACCAACCATTGGGATTTTTCAGTAAAGAAATTCCGGAACAATGGAAGAATAAAGCATCATTCGACAAAGAGATGTTCGCCGTTTACCAAGCTTGCATTCATTGGCACAATGACTTGGACGGCCGATCTTTTCATATTTGTTCAGATCACAAGCCTCTGCTAGGCACGATGCTTAAGAAAAATGCACATTTTTCTAAAATGAGATTAAGATGGCTAACATACATCTCTCAAATGACGAGTGACATTCGTCATATACCCGGAGAGAACAACGTCGTCGCCGACGCACTCTCCAGACCCTTCGATCCAGTTGAAATTCAAACAAAATCGATTTCAACCCAAACTGACGAGGGTCCACCCATAGCCGAAATTTCGCAAATTACGGCTGCAATAGAGTGCAATCTTCTACTGCACATTTCAAATGCACAAATTCGTTCTCCTCCTAACGCAGAGGACAAATTGAAACTCACACGAGTCGAATTTCCGCAAGGAGAAATTTGGTGTAACCTAGACCTAGGACACCCAAGACCTTATATTCCAAACGAAATAAGGCAAGAAATAATCAGCCAAATTCACAATTTGGGACACCCAGGTATACACTCTACAGTGTATAAAGTTAAACAAAGATATTTTTGGCACGGACTCCGTGCAGATGTCTCCAACTGGGTCCGAGCGTGCGAGACTTGCCAACGAGCAAAAATCACTCGCTCCGTGAAGCTCCCTTACTCCGAATTTGAAACGGCTAACAAATTCTCGCATGTACACGTTGACATTACCGGACCTTTACCTTTAGCTAAAGGAGGGAAACGTTACATTCTAATGATGGTCGATAGAGCAACGGGTTGGCTAGAGGCAGTCCCTCTTAACAACATCGAAACAGCCACGATCACAAACGCCTTTATCAATATTTGGGTAGCTTCAAAAGGCGTACCTAAATACATCACAAGTGATCAAGGCACACAATTCGAATCAGATCTATTTAATTCCATTATGGAACGTCTCGGAGTAAAACATACCCACACGTTACCATACAAACCGTCAACAAACGGAATGGTAGAACGCAGAAATAGATCTCTGAAAGAGGCTCTCAAAGCACAAAACGAAAATTGGCTCGACGCCCTACCAAAAGTACTACTCGCCATGCGTACGGCAGTAGACCCAGCAACGGAAACTACACCGTTCCAAAAAGTTTACGGAATTGACGTACCACTCCCAGGAGACATTTTCGTAACTTCTACAAACCTTTCGGAGCCTCTCTTCTTCCGGCCTACGCATATTAAACATAATAATACGAAATATGCCGTAAACATGCCCAAAAATTTGGATACATGTACACATGTCTATATCAGAGTGCCCACACAGCTCACCTCTCTGCAATGTCCTTACACGGGACCATTCAAAGTGGTTAAAAGAGATAAGTTTTCGGTTACAGTGCAAATTGGCGAACATACAAAAAAAGTTCCCAAACAGCAAATAAAACCAGCTTACACTCTAAAAACAGACGAAGCTGTGTCACTAAACAAAAATCAGGCAGAAAATAAGGAGGAGACTCCCCGAAAATCTGCCAGAAGGCACGTCCCCTCTACCAAATTCGACGAGAGATGGGTAACGGCGCTCGAAACACCCCAGCCGGCGTCGTCGTTAATAACACGACGTCTTAGGGGGGCGCCTGTGGTGAAAACCACCCCCTCTTGTCAACAGCCCTTTTCAGGGCTACCAAAAAGAGGTAGACACAACACAAAAATATTTACAAGACGTCGAGTTATAACTCCGTCAAACAAAATATTTCACCAGAGAGAAAATACGAATTTCTCTCTCAAAAGTGAAATATTAACTAATAACACACAAGGCGACCTCCCTAGACACTTACTGGGCGAGAGAGATGCGACAAGTATCTCGAACCAAGTCGCCTTGAACGAGAAAACTCAAACAGAAAATCAAACGTCCTCTAAAACTAGCAAGGACAATTCAAACAAGCCTACTCGCCAATCAGAAACACTGATTACACGAGAGACAATAGGCGAACCAACCAAGAGGCGGCAAGCAACCACCTCTGGTCCAGCAGCCTCCCCGGGGACCCCGTCTGAACAACTGACGCAGAGAAAGCACCCGAGGTCCCCGGCTAAACTCAAGGTCGTCGGCTCCGCGACGGACGCTCGTAAGCACCCCGGAGGACCAGCTCAGCTATCATACTCGCAGATACTGAGAAAACAATGTGCGAGCCAATGAGATTACACAGTCGAATTAATGAAATTAAGCGGACCAACCAGGAGACAGCCCGGATGAGCTGAGAAATTGAGAAACTAATTTGCATACTAACCATAAAGTGGCCACCCCCTCGGAGGCGGCCACCCCCCTATAAATACCCCGCTCGGAGCCTCCGAAATTCATTCTACTCTCCGCTCTCGACGACGACACCTCGAAGTACGAAGATTTCTACACGCTCTACGCTGACGAACCTTCTGCATTCCGAGTTCATCTCAAGAACGGCTTCCTACTGCTTTCTACAAGGCCTACCTTCTCTCCACACAGATCTCGCATTGGCATCTACGAGTCCAGTGATTATTCATCCTGCTCATTGCCCAACGTAGTTCATCTGTCAGGACGCCACCCGGTACATCTATCGATATTCTCTTTAGATCGTACGCCCGAGGGACGTTCCGAGCCGTATCACCCGGGTTTCGTAGCATTAGGCTCGTCACCGACCGCCGGGATACGCCGGTAAATTACTCTGCTCATCCGCTCTAATTTACCGTCCAAGGAAGTCTTTTTCAAGACTACGAGGTAGGACCCTGACATACGAGCAAAGGAAAGACGCTCTGTCAAGCGAGTCCACCTCCCTAAACCCTCTATTTCTGTACATAGAGGCATCGAAACGAGCTAATAACTCGACTATTTCGATGGAACGTCGGCCGTCTTATTTCCTCATGCAAGGGGAGGCAGACGACGGCGAAGCCGGGCCGCGTAGCCCCCGTAGCGCTCCCTACAGGCTACCCGGCGAATCCGCTGGTCCCAGCGACGGCGCAAGGCTCGATCCTCACGACGAGATCGCCTTCTCACCTAACGTATTCGTTAAAGAAACGTTCGATCAAGCCTCGCCTATACAAAAGATCGAGGATACCTTTCAGACCCGCTCTGAAGTCAATCATTACGATTCGACCAAGCTGTCCGAGTACCCACGATATTCGACACAAGGCTACCCGGCCGATCCGAGTGTCAAATACACTCCAAATGTACAAAAAACAAAGGATACTTTTCAGTACCTCAACCAAGCTCAACATATTCCTCCTACAGATATAAATCTTATGCCGGAATATTACAAAACGGCTCAGTACCAAACTGATCGAACCCAGCACCCACTATGCGAGCCCAGTGCTCCACGCGGCTGCGACACGAACTATCTCTCAGTTCACCCCGCCGAGCAAGCTGACCTTGACGGATCCGCCCACATTCCTTACAGGAATAACACGGGGACTAACCCGCATAATCAGAATATAAATGTCCCACTTGGTCTACCGACGCCAAGTAAAACATATTTAAATCCACTACAATGCGGTTGGCGGCATTTTACTCCATTATTGATGTAGTTTCACCCAAATTTTTTTTCTTTGCATCTGCGAGGGAATCACCGTGTATTTCAAAAACATCGACCATAACCAATACCATAAAACAAAAGCTTCTTTAGGTACTTTTATTTCTACTTCTAGTGAACATATTTACCTAATTATTCTTTAACTTTAATTACCTACGTTTGTAGAGGTGGTTTTTCATTAAGTCTATTCATCCATCTGTTGAAAAGAATCGGCCTCTGATTCTCGAAATTTTGAATCAATTCTCCTATACTAAAAAAAATAAAAAAAATAAATAAAATAACGTCACCAGGAATTCCATCCAACGCCAAACCAGCTGCCAAAAATGATCGAGAACAGCGCGTGGTTCCCATTGATTCCTCAACGGGACGCCGACAGCGCTATCTCTGGTGCTCTGACGGGAGCTTGATGGGCCTCTCAGGAGGTAACTCTGTTACAGGGGTGAGAGATGACCTCTGACCTCCATCTTCCCACGGAGGTCACCTAAGGGGGTGCACTATGCTTCCTCTCAGCCCCCTTCTATTGGAGTAGGTGGAGAAAGCCAAGTAGTGATTTTTTGTTTACAATTTTACAATTTTTTATATATATACGTTTTATTCTGAGAAGTTTCTATACAGGGTGTCCCATCTAAACGGGCCCATCGGGAAATTACAGCCTTAAGGTGCGAGCTATCGAAAAATTGAACGACCTTTTTTATAGTATTTTAACTCAGCTTCACGATGCAGAAGTCCGGTTTTTTATTTTTCCATGTTTTAGGGTCTCAAATCATTGATTGAAACTGACGGTTTCCTCTTGACCCCCCTTTTTAATTCTTTTTTCGATTTTAGGTTGAATTTGGAACAGAAAATGCCTCCATGAAATTTTCTTTTTGGGGCTTCGTTTCTGAGTTATTCCACTTTTTGCGAAATACAGAAAATCGCCGATTTCTTCCAGACACTGCCAACACTTTCTTACTATTTTTATCTTCAATTTTTGAGATGTTCACCACACTTTTGAAATCAGCATTAAACTATCTATCATCAGACCCTAGCGTCCATAGTCAACAATCACCATCAGGGGGATGAAATTACACTTGAACCGCTTACGATTTAAAAAAAGTTTTCCAAATCGTCGTTTGAAAAATTAAAAAAAAAATTAAAAAAATAAAATAACCTCAAACTGTTCAGTACTATTACTCATTTATTAGAAGAACGTATGAGACGCCGTATTCTGGACTAATGTAAGGTTCTTTAAATAGTAAAGATCATAGTGTAGACTGAACAATAAGCTACCAAGAAGCTATCAAGGTATCAAGAAGCTGTTGTTTTCATGACCCTTTAATACAGTTCTCAGGAGAAGGAGGAGTTTCTGCAAAAGGAGCAGGTGGCATTTTCGGTTTATCACAACACAACTGTCTGAAAGTCTCCTTGTGGTTCATTTTTTAAACTGTATTCTGAACAGTGATTCTGTGTGTACTGAACAGTTTGAGGGTTTTTTTTTTTTTTTTTTTTTTTTTTTTTTTTTTTTTTCAAACGACGATTTGGAAAACTTTTTTTAAATCGTAAGCGGTTCAAGTGTAATGTCATCCCCCTGATGGTGATTGTTGATTATGGACGCTAGGGTCTGATGATAGATAGTTTAATGCTGATTTCAAAAGTGTGGTGAACATCTCAAAAATTGAAGATAAAAATAGTAAGAAAATGTTGGTAATGTCTGGGAGAAATCGGCGATTTTCTGTATTTCGCAAAAAGTGGAATAACTCAGAAACGAAGCCCCAAAAAGAAAATTTCATGGAGGCATTTTCTGTTCCAAATTCAACCTAAAATCGAAAAAAGCAATAAAAAAGGGGGGTCAAGAGGAAACCGTAAGTTTCAATCAATGATTTGAGACCCTAAAACATGGAAAAAACGCTGCAAATTATTTCACAAAGGTTTATTATTTTTTCAATTGAGTATGATCGTAGTTTTAGTTGCCTAGCGTACGTCATAAGGCCCGTCCAGACTCCTCGGCGTGTCCTATTTCGAGTTGCCACAACCTATACTTCTATAATTATATACGCATGTTTATATTTCTCGATTTGAGCTTCTATCTATTCAAATAGTTATTGCCTTAATAATATCATTATCTAAGTACGTACGAAAAGTCGAGAGGATATGTTATTAAATATGCGTAGGAAAAGCTTTGGAATTAACACACAAATATGACTTTGAAAAAAACATATATTCATGCCTCGAAGGACAGCCGTACCCACCACAAGGTGCCGCGTCGCCGGCGTCTCCTCTCACTCCACCCCCCGCTCACCCCCCCTCACCACCCACCGTGACCCCCTGCCAAGCGTGCCAGGCGTGCGCGCGTCTAAAAAGACACTTTTTTGCCTGTTTTTGGCCCATAGCATCTATGCGAGTAAAGCGATCGGGATGGTTAAACGTTAGGACCAACTAGACCCCAAATGGAGTCTATGTGCGAAAGAACGGGTTTTTTAAGTCAATTCTTAGGCCTTTTATGGCCCGGACGGCGGACGGTGAACGGCAAACGGCGGACGGACATTTCAAATTTGGATTCTACGCACCTTGAAATGTAAAATGACAAAGTTTGAGGGGGGGGGGGGGGGTTATAAAAATTTGTTGCTACACATAGGCTTATTATTGGAAATAATAAACCAAAATTACCATGCATCATGACTCGAACCCATGCCCTTCGTCTCATGAGGCCATTGTCACCAACGCGCAACGCCACAGCTATCGTTTCCAGAAACAATCACAACTTCACTACTCAGTAGGAAATACACCGACTGAAACTCCACAATACCGGAAGTTTTGAAAACTAAAAATCGTTGGGGAGCTAGTCACTACCTTTGCCCTAAAAGAAAGTAGAAAAGTTGTCTCAAACAGCCACTCGGCGCAGCACAATCGAAATAAAGATCCTTCGTGACTCCACAATCTGAACTGCACACCTGTAATTGGACGTTTATCTCAAAATTTCAACTCATTTCACTTTAAAACCACCATACACGTCAACTTATCAAAATTTCAAGGCTATTTCATGTCATTCGCTGCAAAAACTGACTCGATTTCATTCATCAAAACTACCATTTTTGGTTTTGTTTTATTGGCAGCATTGCCACCCAAAAATGGCGTTCATGACCACTTGTTGGTTTTCGCAAGTTCGTCCCACCCTTCCTTTATTAATTTCCCCCTTTTAATTTCAGTATTATCGTTTATATACGTCAAATCCGTCAAAATCCGTTTCCGCTTTTGTGTTCGATATATCAAAACCATGTGAAGTCAAAGCTTTCGAGTGTTTTGGAAAGTTTTTTTTTAAATTCAGTTCCGTGTTTTATCTTTTAAGATTCATTCCTTGGGGGTGATTTTTTTATTTTCCCCCCATGGCATTTTCGCGTTTCCTCCGATAGAAAAAATGATTTCGCGTTGAAATCCTCGTAGTTTGATCGTTATTATACCGTTCAATTTGTGATCAAAGACATTTTGCAATCACAACAACAGTGTTTCCGTCCTATGAGTATTTACATCCGTTTCTCATAACTGAATTTACTCTAGTGAACTGCGGGGTTATTTTCTTACTGTACATGGGTTTTATACGAAATTTGGTGTCGATTTCGTTCCTCTTTTGATAGTATTTCAACCGTTAGCTGTTTCTTTTCTCTTAAGTTCTGTATATCGTATTGTCAAGATGTCGAGACATTCGAAGAGGGAGCAGAGGATTGACTCGGGGCTGGTGGAAGTAAAAAGCAAAGTGAGTTTCTACATATTTCTTAGTGAACAGTAAAGTTTTAAATGAAACTATAATAAGCAGTCATTTTCAAAGCTGGTCAAGAACTAGTTGAGTCGGAAGTATCACGTTTGGCCACCGAGGGGTGAAAACAACACGTTTGGCCACCAATACGGCGAGAGAGGGGACACGTTTGGCCACAAAAATACCAGGGTGGCCCCCAACGGGAAAAGTCAGGGAAAACCTGGAATTGTCAGGGAATTTTGTGCGACGGGAAAAGTCAGGGAATTTTGCAAAAAACACCAAAATGTCAGGGAATTTTTTCAATCAATACTTTGTGTAATCATTTGCAGTGTTTTTAGGTTTATTTTAACTCCTAAACTATAAAACTTCAACGGCGTACTTTATCATATTACATAATATTTTATAGATAGGTAATATGAATAAAAAAAATAATTGTCAAGAGTCGTGGTACTGTTCAAAGATTATCAACGCTACACACATACATTGTGACAAGGATATGTCTTCGGCTCTCCTGGTTTCTACATCACCTATTAGTAAACTATATGTGAGAAAAATCAACAGGTTATTGAACTAGGGGGCAAACCCAACAGAGTAGTGGATTGATCCAGTAAGAGTCCCAACAACGAGTTGGTGTACATAAGCTAGGACTTCTCATGTTGGCCTATTGAAATGTGAAGCCATGTGTAATAAATTCCTAGCTTTCCAACGAAAGATTTTTGTGGGATGGGGAAATAAGGTCGGGCGAAAATTTGGAATTACCCACATAGCTAAGAAATATCCTTGTTGAAAACTTTTCCTTTTTTCAACACAAATGATTTAAAATTTGAATTTGATCTTCAACAAATCGCTTCAGGTCACAAATTGAGAGACCATAAAATATTAAATGAAAAGTAATGCAGCATGATTAAAGGCGAATTTTCGTAATTTGTCGTATTACATTTAGGTTAAATTGTTTTGAAAATTGAGAACTTTGAGGGCAATGAAGTTGTTAAATATACATTTTATGGCAAAAAACTCATTCTAAATAATTATGGTCTGCTATTCAAAAAATGATTTCGGGTTTTCCAGCTTTTTCTGCAGTTTTTATTTATTTATAGTTACCTACTTATTTTTAATTTTTTTGTTGTTGCACATATTAATGAATTTTCGTGCATGAATTTTTGTATGTTCTAATTTATAGTTGACTAACTTTATTTGAGTAATATTCCGCTAAAAATATCAATTTAACTATTTTCAACAGTTTTTGCCATTTTTGGTGCTTTTTACGCTCCTTTTTAACGAATTTAACGTACTGAAAATGTGTCGTCCACCGAACTGATTCTTTCTTATGAAATACTTCATTGCACAGCACATGGTCGATTTTAAATAATTAGTTGTGATGAAATAACAATTTTATGTGGAAACAAAGCATTTATTCATTACGTAAGTAGAAAAAGTGTAGGAACCATAATTATGGTTCAGCAAAAGTTGTTTTTCAAACATCTCCTTCCAGTTAATTGTTATCATTTTGTGTTATTCTGGTCACTAGTCATAGAATCTAGTGTTTGAAGAACCTTGTGGCCGTTCGGCATTCGTTATTATGTTTTTGAATTCGAAATACCAAAACTGGGTTTTGAAACTTATTGTAGTTTTTTCCTCATTCTCAGTTTATTTTTTACCTGAATTTACTGTAGAATATTTTATTTACCTTAAGTGTGTAGTGTGTCAAAACCATTCTGTTCGTCTAACTGCGATTTTTTAAAAACTATTTAAGTAAATTCTTTCACAAATTCAATTACTTTAAAAAGTATCCTTTCTCCAATGCTTCACCTTCATTATTACTCCTGGAGTAGGCTGTATTTTCTTTTTTAAATTGTACGATTTTCATTTTGGAAGCATTAAAGGTGACGCTATATATATAAGTTTGATATTTTTTGTCAGGGAAATATGAAGTTTGGTCAGGGAAATGTCAGGGAATTTTAAAATTTCCATTTGGGGGCCACCCTGCATTAGATTTCTTGAATGTTTTTAATATATATAAGATAAGATTTTTTGTATTGTCATTGATTTTGGTTTTGTGTTTTAGTTTGATGCGGAGTTCCGTAGGTTCTCTTTGCCCAAAGTAACGACGATGACGTACGAAGAGTTCAGCGGCCTGTTGGAGAAGACTCATCGACTCCAGGACGTTCCCTTCCTCGTTTCCTACACGGACCCCAGAGACGGCGATTTGCTTCCGATCAACAACGACGACAACCTCAATAGAGCTCTGCTGTCGGCAAGGCCTCTCCTCAGAGTCATCATTCAACGTAAAGGTGAGTCCACCTGTTTTTTTGTTCTTAAATACAGGGTGATTCCCTCGCAGATGCAAAAAAAAATTTGGGTGAAACTACATAAAAAATGGAGTAAAATGCCGCCAACTGCATATTTTTATCTCAATCCGTACTCGAGATATGATTTTTTAAAGGTTTTTTCAGGAATACCGTGTTTTTTTCCTTTTAAACTCATATTTCTCCACTTTACTTTATTTAATGTTAACTTTCGACCACATTTTCGGAATCAGCATTAAATTTACTATAAGAATCGTGTACTTGGGTTCTCAGGAAGTACCATCCGAAGACCCTCACATCAGCTCAAACATTGACGATTTTGAAAAAATAGTATTTCTGAAAATCTTTAAAACTTTACTACTCTTTCAAAAAGAATCCTTGAAACTGGCAAATCTCATGAAAACTGCTTCGTCTGATATTCTTCCCAACGGTATAATCAATTTTACTTTTATTTTGTTATTTAGGGGAGAAAATTATGTTTTAATGTTAAAAAATGTGGGGTTTTTAATGAAATTGTTGGTTTTCTCGAAGGATGACCCTCCATGAACCTACGAGTATGGGGTCGGTTTCCATGTATTTTTTCTCGCTGGATCGAATGGAAACTCTTGCAGATCTCCCAACTACGTTATAATCGAGTTTTACGCTTTAATCAACTAGTTTTACCCCATAACACACATACATTTAATCGTAACAAACAAACTAAACATTTGCGATTTTAAGTGTAAAACTCGGTTATAACGGAGTTGGAGTGTTCTACAAATGTTACCATTCGATACAGCGTGGAAAAATACGCAGAAATCGACCCCATACTCGTAGGTTCATGGAGGGTCATCTTTCGCGAAAACGAACAATTTCATTGAAAAACCCACATTTTCTAACATTAAAACATAATTTTCTCCACTTAATAACAAAATAAAAGTAAACTTGATTATACCGTTGAAAACAGTGTTAGACGAAGCAGTTTTCATGAGATTTGCCAGTTTCCAGGATTCGTTTTGGAAGAGTAGTAAAGTTTTAAAGATTTACAGAAACATTAATTTTTCAAAATCGTCAATGTTTGAGCTGATGTGAGGGTCTTCGGATGGTACTTTCTGAGAACCCAAGTACACGATTCTTATAGTAAATTTAATGCTGATTCCGAAAATGTGGCCAAAAGTTAAAATTGAATGAAGTAAAGTGGAGAAATTTGAGTTTAAAAGGAAAAAAACACGGTATTCCTGAAAAAACCTTTGAAAAATCATATCTCGAGTACGGATTGAGATAAAAATATGCAGTTGGCGGCATTTTACTCCATTTTTTATGTAGTTTCACCCAAATTTTTTTTTGCATCTGCGAGGGAATCACCCTGTATATGCTCGTTATCTATCTAAATATCTGGTATGTATATTTTGGAGAGAGTTTACTAGGATAAGCAGCTTATTCAACTATAATATTTTGGAGTCTGATAAATGACAGACCTTTTGGTTCGAACTCACATTAGGTTTGCAATCCGCACTTTCCCACCAGTCAATGTGACGGAAAACTTTGGCAGGCTGCCCTGCGAAATGGCATCAAATGCACTAGATAACTTTTACCAGCTATCTGATGATCCTTAACATTTTCCAGTTGGTGGATTTGAATATTTCAACCTGAACTTGTCGTACATTACCACTGTAGTAAGCTTTTTAGTTTTTCTGGTAGAGTTGATCAAATGACATTTAAATTATTCTGCCTGTGCACGTGTTTCAAGGTGAGTCCACCTCATCGTACTTACTGTTGGTCAAATCAGCAGGCGATCTGTGAGAACGACCAAATTTTATTTTAGAATGGTTATGGAGTGTTGCCTTGTCCTTAGTAGGTTGGGTAGGTTGAGCGTTGAGGGTCCTGCCGTCACTCAAGATATTGCACCGTTGAGTTGAGGGTGACACTCACCCCAACACCAGTTTTTGGTTATGAATCCCATTCAGTGTGCATTTGGGTTGCACACTCAGTGCACTCTCAGGGTCACCCTCAAATCACTGCTATGAATCTTGCTGAGTGCATGAATTCCCTTATCGATACACTTAGGGGCCCACTCTGACTCAATTCCCATTTATGAATTCCGCCCATAAATTTTCAATACACACATATCACCTACACAATATACAAACCTACAAATTAAATCCTACATCAGTTTAGCTAAGGTTCGAAGTTTAGTTTGCAGTACGAAGTTCGCCTACATTAACGTTATAATAAAATTAGGTTGGGTAGGTTGAGGGTAGAGAATTTTCAGGCTTCTCTGATAGTCATTTATTGAGGTTTGCTGAGAGCTTTCACCAAACACATGGCCTCTTCAGAGCTGCAATTATTTTTACGTTTAGTCTTTGATAATCTTATTGGTACTTGTTAATAAGTTGGTTTTATTATACATATTTACCGTATTATTCGATAGATGAGCTGTGTGACAGAGTTCCCGTCAGAATCCCAGAGAAAGCGCTGCCGTCGCTCTGATGTTACCCAACGGGCGTTGCACGCCTCCTCTCATGTTTTCGAAAGGCTGCGTTTGGCGTTGGATGGGTGATCCAAGAACTGGAAAACTAATCTACTCCGAACATAGCACATAAATGCTAAACGACCAGGTCATTCAACGTGTATCATCCGTTACTGACCTTGGTATCTTGTTTGACGGTAAATTATCGTTTAATGATCACATTGACAAGATCTGTGGCAAAGCTATGAAATCGTTTCGCTTCTTAAAACGTCATACCCGAGATTTCAATAATGTAGATGCCTTGATCGTGCTATACAATGCATTAGTGCGTCCCACTCTTGAATACGGATCGATGGTGTGGTCTCCTTACTACGCTAACGCTATTGCTCGATTGGAAAAAGTTCAGAAAAGGTTCGCTCGCTATGCTGAATGTAAAAAAGGAGTAGGTTGGGAAGATTTTAATTATCAGGCTTTTCTTAGTGGTAATGGTATAACTTCACTCGAGGGTAGGCGTAAAACTGCTGATGGTGTTTTTATTTATAAGCTGATCCATAATTTAATTGATTGTCCCGAACTTCTTCAGCTTCTAAATTTTCATGCCCCCCTGTATCCCACTAGAACTTCCACCTTATTTTATACTCCTACCACAACCACAAATTACCTGCTTAACAATCCACTCCATAGAGCACAACGCATTTTCAATATTCCTTCTGTCTCCGAGAAAATAGATATCAGCACAGTTTCCCTTTATCGTTCAAAAAAATACTTGATTCTTAATAATTAGAAATCCTTGTTTTATTTTCTTATTTTATTTTTTATCAGTAATTCTTTTTCGTTCGCTTATCAATTTTTCTGTACCTTTATAATATTTATAACATTTCTCTTGTAATTGGGCTTCAGCCCGTATGTTTTCATAAATAAATAAAATAAAAATAAATAAGTACGAGTGTTATCTCTCTCACGGGATACTGGGCCCCATTGCACCTCCGGGGGGGGGGGGGGGGGGGGGGGCGACCTACTCGTACATCCTTGATGAGCTGTTAAATGTTTATATAGAAGTTGGGAGTCTTCCTTTTACATCTTGGTCATGACCTGTTGATCAGTGGTATTGTTTACTTATATGCATTATGGGATAATTGTTATTCTTCCCGCTTACACTTGAATCTCGTTGCTTTTTAGTGAAGCTGGGAGAATTCGTGAGTTAGGTATCGAAATGGATCCAATACTAGTCATTTTGTTAAGCGGTTGGCAACCATCTCAAAATAGGTTTAGAGAACCAGAGAGAGAGAGAGAACCAGAGATGGGTTTAGGTTCATCAGAGATTGAATTAGTGTTTAGTGTTTGAAGAAGTACCTAGGTACCTACCTAGTTTGTATAGGTAGGGTTCATACCAAGTTTGTATAGGTAGGTAGTAGGTACCTACCTAATAAGTGTTGAC
Organism: Adelphocoris suturalis; assembly: GCA_030762985.1. Lineage (NCBI taxonomy): Eukaryota > Metazoa > Arthropoda > Insecta > Hemiptera > Miridae > Adelphocoris > Adelphocoris suturalis. Next base: position 6,321,340 of record JAUMHS010000014.1, on the reverse strand, counting down.
TGTACATAGGTACATCTTGATGTTTCATTTTTTGCAGCTCTCCTCGCTTACACTCATGTCAACCGTCTAGGGCAGATCTCTTTTTGCCTCCATGCTATCAGTATTTTGCTCTTTGCGGAACAAAAAGTGGAAGCTTTGTGTTCGCGACGATTCTTGTACAATTCCTACATACTCGTATATAATTGGCCGATAATTTGTCCCGAAAAGAGGAGAGAAAGTTAACGAAAATTTGCTCTTTTAGTTCTCAGTTTAGTTTTAGTTATGTAGCATCGCTGGAAAAGCTCAACCTTCTATCTAAGGAATGTTTCTAGGTAATGTCCTTTTTGTTATGTACCTATACCTATGTAAGTTTTCCGAGAGTTAATAATAAGTAATTCAACCGTCTCTGTGTGCTTGCTAGGATCTCTGGGTGTGATTGGGACAGTTTTTAACCACGCTCAACAGACTCAGCGTTAAAAAGGTGATGAAATAATTGTCGACCAAAAATGCTTTTTTGACCCACAGCATTAATCTGATCGGAATGGCTAAGGAACTCGTCCTTTCTTTTTGAAAATCTGAATCTCTTTGGAAACATGAAATTTCGGGACGAGCCGAATAGCTGTAAATGATAGGCAACCTTGGTTTAGTAGGAACTTTACTTTGTTCTTTAAATAAAAGTAGGTTAGCCTGCTCTGCGTAAATGAATATTATTGGTGGTATTGAAGTCATAATATCACATATAGTAAGCAAAAAACTTTCAATAAATATAGGTACATGTAGGCACATATATATGAGCAACGGTAACTCGACTGTCGTGGCACGTATGTCTTGACAGGGAAACAGCGTTGAGTTCAAAGCCCTCCATCTTATTAATAGGTACTCAAAGAAGGAACCCGATAAGTATCTATTATATCAACGAAGAAACGTGAAACCAGGCGAGAAAACTCGTGACAGTGACAACCACAGAATAACAACAAACGACTGAATCTGAATTCTAAAGCACCTATGATTCGCGAAATCAACAATGATACGTTACGAATGATTCACGATCAGCTGACTAGTACTTAAGTTGCCCAGAATGCCAGAAGGAAGCGCTAGTTGTGCCTTTAGGTGGGCTCCCGGGAGACTCTCCTGTCACCAACCACAGCTGTTCATGACCAAGATGTACAAGGAGGCCTCCCAACTTATACATAAACATTTAACAACTCATCTATCAAATAATACGGTAAATATGTATAATAAAACCAACTTATTAACAAGTACCAATAAGATTATCAAAGACTAAACGTAAAAATAATTGCAGCTCTGAAGAGGCCATGTGTTTGGTGAAAGCTCTCAGCAAACCTCAATAAATGACTATCAGAGAAGCCTGAAAATTCTCTACCCTCAACCTAATTTTATTATAACGTTAATGTAGGCGAACTTCGTACTGCAAACTAAACTTCGAACCGTAGCTAAATTGATGTAGGATTTAATTTGTAGGTTTGTATATTGTGCAGGTGATATGTGTGTATTGCAAGTTTATGGGCGGGATTCATAGATGGGAATTGAGTCTGAGTGGGCCCCTAAGTGTATCGATAAGGGAATTCATGTACTCAGCAAGATTCATAGCAGTGATTTGAGGGTGACTCTGAGAGTGCACTGAGTGTGCAACCCAAATGCACACTCAACAGGATTCATAAACAAAAAGTGGCGTTGAGGTGAGTGTCATCCTCAACTCAATGGTGCAATATCCTGAGTGACAGCAGGAGGTCACTTAAGTGTGTCAACTGATAACTTTTATTATTATTTTCACGTTGGTATAGGTACTAGTAATATAGTTGGACATATGTCGTTTATTTTGTTCAGAGTTAATTAAAAAATAGCGGCACATGAGAGTTGGTAGGTACTTAAACGGTAGTTAGGTACATGTTTGATAGGTTCATGTCTGATATGGCCAACAGATCTCATTTGAATGTTACTCAATCAACAACGAAATGATTCACAGACTATTCCGATTCAGAAAAGAGACAGTCATGGACAACTACCGAAGTAGCCTAAAATAAATGAAGAGGAATTACTTATAACCCCCAGAGCTGAAAGTGCTGGTTGTTCTTTGATTTTATGCGATCTCTACATACAAAGTTTGTAGTGAATGATTTCCCGATTCATCGTTGTCCAATGATCCTTGTAACCGTGAAAAGCAGACAAACACCGATAGAAAAAAATTGAGAAAATGGTACCTGTCGACTACAAATAGAATAGAATAATCTTTATTGTACTTAGGGCAATCAGTCCCTCATAGTGTATAGAGAACGACATGGGTCATAACCAAATTTATCAATATAAAGCCAACCAGATTGGTCTTGAAAGGTGTTATATGGCCACACTTCTTGAGGCTGAAAGCATATCTGATTCAGGAATTGTTGGCAACTTCCAAGAGTCTGGAGCAGGCACTATCCATGGAGGTGCGATAACCTGAATAGCAGTAGGTGAAGAATTATATTTATCTTGAGTCTAGCTGGAGTGAAGTGTGACAATCCCCTAAGAGAGTACAAAGCTCCATAAACCCGCCCACAGATTTGCTGAACATGCTCCTTCCAAATGAGGTCAGAACTAAATTTCACCCCTAAGTTAATCACTGAAGAAGAAAAGGGCTCGACGACTCCCTCAACCAGGGTTGGAAGGACTGAGTTGTGACTGATTGGTTACTTACTAAAAATGATGCAATGTGTGATGCAGGGTTGAGCGCAATACCATTAGCACGACCTATCTGCTAACCTCTCCCAGGTCACTGTTTACTCTGCTAATGGATTCAACCAGACCGTCACCTAAAGGACTATTCAAATAGATCTGGAAGTCGTCAGCAATAGCATGCAATTTGCAATAGCAAATAGCATGTAACGGAAAAGAAACGCAAAATTTCATGATTCTAATCAATGTAAAGACAGACATTCTTACTTATTAATATAGATTATAATACACATCATACCATATTATAATACACAATTAAAATTGTCTGTACAAATTAATGGGCATAGTCAATCAATTACTATCTAATCGTGTATTGTTACAGGTGAGAGTTTGGAAGAGTTGAATGGCTACGGGACGATGAGCAAGCACCGGAACATCATATCCACTATCCTGGGGAACCCGCATAAAGGCAAAGCTTTGGCCATATCCAACCCTCACGACTTCAGACAGGTAGAAAACAACTTTCAGCGTCCACAAATATACCTGCTAAAGCCCCTAAAGCAGGGGTTGGAATCGATATATATGTATACAGGGTGATTCCCTCGCAGATGCAAAGAAAAAATTTGGGTGAAACTACATCAGGAATGGAGTAAAATGCCGCCAACCGCATATTTTTATCTCAATCCGTACTCGAGATAGGATTTTTTAAAGGTTTTTTCAGGAATACCGTGTTTTTTTCCTTTTAAACTCAAATTTCTCCACTTTACTTCATTCAATTTTAACTTTTGATCACATTTTTGGAATCAACATTAAATTTACTATAAGAATAGTGTACTTGGGTTCTTAAAAAGTACCATCCGAAGACCATCACATCAGCTCAAACATTGACGATTTTGAAAAAATAATATTTCTGAAAATCTTTAAAACTTTACTACTCTTTTAAAAAGAATCCTGGAAACTGGCAAATCTCATGAAAACTGCTTCATCTAATATGCTTTCCAACGGTATTATCAATTTTACTTTTATTTTGTTATTTAGGGGAGAAAATAATGTTTTAATGTTGAAAAATGTGGGTTTTTCAATGAAATTGTTGGTTTTCTCGAAAGATGACCCTCCATGAACCAACGAGTATGGGGTCGGTTTCTATGTATTTTTTCTCGCTGGATCAAATGGAAACTTTTGCAGATCTCTCAACTACGTTATAATCGAGTTTTACACTTTAATTAACTAGTTTTACCCATAACACACATACATTTAATCGTAACAAACAAACCAAACATTTGCGATTTTAAGTGTAAAACTCGGTTGCAACGGAGTTGGAGAGATCTACAAATGTTACCATTCGATACAGCGTGAAAAAATACATAGAAACCGACCCCATACTCGTAGGTTCATGGAGGGTCATCTTTCGAGAAAACCAACAATTTCATTGAAAAACCCACATTTTTTAACATTAAAACATAATTTTCTCCCCTAAATAACAAAATAAAAGTAAAATTGATTATACCGTTGGAAAGAGTATTAGACGAAGCAGTTTTCATTAGATTTGCCAGTTTCCAGGATTCTTTTTAAAAGAGTAGTAAAGTTTTAAAGATTTTCAGAAATATTATTTTTTCAAAATCATCAATGTTTGAGCTGATGTGAGGGTCTTCGGATGGTACTTTTTAAGAACCCAAGTACACTATTCTTATAGGAAATTTAATGTTGATACCGAAAATGAGGTTGAAAGTTAAAATTAAATGAGTCAAAGTGGAGAAATCCGAGTTTGAAATGAAAAAACACGGTATTCCTGAAAAAACCTTTAAAAAATCATATCTCGAGTACGGATTGAGATAAAAATATGCGGTTGGCGGCATTTTACTCCATTTTTGATGTAGTTTCACCCAAATTTTTTTTTTTTTTGCATCTGCGAGGGAATCACCCTGTATAATGCTGTATAATAGAGGTGGTTTTCTTGAGGATCAGTCATAAGATTTTGATTTGCCTAATTTTCGGTAAAGTTTATTACCATTCTCAAGTCATGGAGTAGTATATGCATACTAAATCTTTGCAGCTAGCTACATCGATATTGGTGAACTTCCTAGTGAACTTCATTCATAATTATGTCGGGGGCACTGTAGGGGGTGGTTTAACAATGAAGTGGTCCCCATCAACAGCGTCGGACAGAGCTGAGGCTGGGGGGCCACTCCATAGTTAAACCACCCTCTAGTGCCCCTAGATATAATCAGGTAATTGTAAGGAAGGACTAACTGGTCAAGCTCGTGTATTTGATGCTTATGCAATCGGTGCTTCAGTATGGAGTGGTCGTGTGATGGGGGGGGGGGGGGCTTATCCCAGCCATATGCGGAAGCTGTTTTTGGTGCAGAAAGCAATTTTAAAGGTTATGTTGGGGAAGCCTAGGAGATACCCGAGTGAGTTGCTCTACCAGGATGCGGAGGTCTTTACAGTCGTGCAGCTTTTCATTAAAACCTTGGCCCTTTTTTACTACCGTCACCCATCCATTGTAAATAGCCCTCACGTTCATTCTCACCCCACCCGTTACCGATTTCTACAGAATGTTGTCAACCCCAGAATTAATCTGACCCTCACTTCTAGAAGCCCTCAACATTTGATTTATCTGACCTTCAATTCCATGCTTGTCTATCCGAAAAATACGGGAAATCATTTGCGTTCCGCCTACAAAAGGCTCATCTTTACCTGGCTCATTGGTTTGGGGCCAGCGAATGCTGACGATATTCTCAATAGCGTGCACGTCCATTAAACCTCATTTGTATGAGCATTGTTGATTATAGTTTACGTCTTTTTGTTATTACTACACCACTTTTCCCGAATATGTGATTGTTATACGTTTACGATACTGCCTGTTATACGTTCTTAACCCTGCGTCGACCACGTGGGAGCTAGAATAATAGTCGCCCACGTGGGGTCCACCGGGACCCCACTCACATTTCTGGCTGTGCCGCCCTATTGTTGCATGGGACAAGCGTCAAAACATCATGCAATCAATTTTGAGGTGTCTACGAGGATACCCTCCTAATATCGTGTCTAAGGTAGCAAAGTTGCAGCTTGTAGCTCTGAAATTAAATGGGCCAAAGAATTTCCTCATCTAAGAAAACCAAAATCGCAGGAGAAAGGAATAAAAAGCAGAACCTTCAAGTCTTTTATTTATATCAGAACGAAATATAAACTTTAGTCAACTTTTTAGGCATATAAACTCTAAGTAGGCCCATTGTTTTTCAATAAAATACAGAACTTCAGCCAACACAGAACTTTTTCGAAAATTGCCTTTTCATATTGCCTTTTCGCATGGTGCCTACGAAAGTGAGTTTACATTTAGTGAGCTCCTCCGCTAATTTGTATGACGTAAACCAATTGTTTGCAGTCACATTGCGATTGGTATTTTTTATGTTTTCACAACAAAGAACTCGTCGGACACTGAGTCATCGTTAGACAAGATTTCGTCCTCCACTTCACTGTCTACTAGTATGGACCAAAAACAACTGATTCACATTCCCAGTTTTTTTCCATGGTGCAAACAGGAGAACTAAGTAACCACTACGTATGCTCAAACGATTGAAAATTAAGACAAAATGTGTGTGTGAATGTGCCGAAAATTTGTTTTCACGGAAGTCCACTTGGGGTCTACTCAGACCCCAACAACGATTTTCATCAAACAGATATGAATTCAAAAGGTACACTCTCCTAGAGGACCATTGCTACCTCGCCAACCTCTGGAGCAGTACTGAGTAGGAAGCTACTCAAGGAGCAGGCAGTGAGGGGCAAAGTGGCTATAAGGGAGGGGGGGAAAGGTGTACATGGGGCCCACCTGGATCCCACGTGGTCGACGTTGGGTTAAAACGTCTATCTAGGTGAGAATTTTGTTCATGATACTCTTCAAGTTCGAAAATGTTTTTGGTCGAACCAAACTTGGATTGGAATGGGACCCCTAGCTTGTCAACACAGGCTTTGCCTATCAACAAGCTAAAATATTCAAAAAGCATTTTCTTATTATGTCCCTGAATGTGTACGCCCTTGAATATACTACATTCTATCTTCTCTCTCTCCCTCTCAGATAGCCATTCCTGGAAATTACCGTAGCATAATCCAACTTTCTTATGCATGCCTACTGTCCCATAGGTGAGTTCTATCATAGACGTCGACATTGTCCCGGAGACCTGCAGGAGAGTTCGCCTCGTCAAACACGGCACCGAGCGCCCCCTCGGGTTCTACATCCGGGACGGGACGTCCTTCCGGGTCACGCCGGCCGGCGTTCAGAAGGTGCCCGGAATCTTCATCTCCCGCTTGGTTCCGGGTGGCCTGGCCGAGTCTACGGGTCTACTAGCTGTGAACGACGAGGTCCTTGAAGTCAACGGAATTGAAGTGGCAGGAAAAAGTTTGGATCAAGTGAGTTCATATAGGCCCACTTTCACCAAAAAGTTATTCACCGGAGATTGGCCAAACTCCAATAAAAATAATCAGTGTTGAGATAGGCGGTAACTCATTGTAGTTTTATTGAAATATTTCTAATCCAAGTACTTTCGCCTTAGCTTTTTTAACACAGAATGTGTTTTAGCCATGGACTAACTAGCCGAAAATGGAACGCGGGATGGGAACGAAATGTGTGACGGATGATTTTCACGTACAACCGAGCCGTTGGTAGGGAAATGGAATTTCCGCCATTTTAATCGCACAGAAATCGTTCACCATTCGTTGGAAAGCTCTTGATTTATCACGAATTTATTTCGTTTTTTTTTTTTTCGTAGTTTCATACTATAACTATATAAATTGATGTTATAAATGAATAGTAAACAATGACGCTTGTTTGGTTGTCACTTGGTTGCGCGACAACGCAATTTTCGTAGTTTCATACTATAACTATATAAATTGATGTTATAAATGAATAGTAAACAATGACGCTTGTTTGGTTGTCACTTGGTTGCGCGACAACGCAAACACATTCTGTGTTTCAATAATTTCGTCCGAAGTATGTAAATAGAGGTAACCGGGGTCCAGAGGGCTTTTTTTTTTTTTAAATAATAAATTGATAACTTTATTGTAACTTTCTTTTTACATTACAGTTTTGCTAAATCGTACAATTGAGGAGTTGCCTCCTAATGTCACTTGTTACTGGGGTACTATCCATTGATAGTCCTCGTGATGTAGGTAGTAGGGTGATATATGTTTATATTCATATGTATAACTTTAAATATAGGCTATGATTGCTTAAATATAGTCAAGATAAATATATAGATTATTAACATGATCAACAATTTTGAAAAATAAACAGTTTAAACAAACTTTTAAAGATTGCAGATCAATGACACATTTAAACAACGTAATTATAAGAGATAACATAGATATTAAGTGTTTTTAACATATATATTAAGATAACATAGATAGGTATTAAGATATTTTATTACAAGTTAAATATAAGTTAAGTTTGGAGATTAGAATAGGTAAGCTTTGTACAGAACTTTATTGGTTAAGAAAATCAGGTGGTCGTTTCCGTTTAAGTCTCCTTAGGTGTCTTGGTGGTGGTGGATTGCTGGACAGCTGCTGCAAGAGGACGTTGCGATGAGTCGTCATAGATTCATGTAGTTGGTGATAGGTGGATTTCAAAACCTCTTTCACTTCCGGGATGTGTAAGTCATTATGAAGGTTGCTGTTTCTCTTGTACCATGGGGCTCCTGTTATGACCCTGAACACTCTGTTCTGGAAGGTTTGAATCCGTTTTACGTGAGAATCAGAAGCTGCCCCCCATATTTGACATCCATACAACCGAATGGGGCGTATCACCGTCTAGTAAATAAGCCTTTTCACATTTAAGGGTAGTGGTGAATTTTTATTCATTAGGAAATAGACTTGTCTCAGTCTATGTCTGGCTCTTTGCAGGACGTCACTTATATGGCTATTCCAGGTCAGCCTGGAGTCTAGGTGTAGCCCAAGATATCGGCTAACTTGCTTTTGAGGGATAACAACTTGATTCATAGTGATAGCTGTGAGTGGCAGATTCCTTTTGTAGGTGAATTGAACGAGAGTGGATTTTGTTGGATTCATTTTTGACCTCCAACGGTGACACCATGCGACGATATCATCTGCTAGACCCTGTAGTTCACTGATTGACTCTTGGAAGTCCCCCGTTGACAGTAGGGCTACGTCATCTGCAAACTGGGCTGTAGTTACTGTATCGGTTCTTGGAAGATCATGAGTAAACAGTAGGTAGAGAATTGGTCCAAGGACGCTACCTTGGGGTACTCCCGCTCTGATTGGCCGGATTTTTGACTGGGACTGGTTAACTCTAACACTGTAGGCTCTGTCGCACAAGTAGGATTTCAGCAGTCTGTACATACTGTCTGTGAGGAGCTCTTTTAGCTTGACGAGTAACCCAGGGATCCAAACCCTGTCAAAAGCCTTTTCAGTGTCTAAAAATAGTGCATGACAAACGGATTTGCTTTCATAGGCTCCCAGTATATCTGAAACTACACGATGGAGTTGCTGGACACATGAATGAGATGCTCTGAAGCCAAATTGTGTGTCCGGTATTACAGGTTCTAGGGTTTCAAGAAGATGAGGCAGAAGGAGACGTTCAAAGATTTTTCCCAGCAGGGACAGTAGGCTGATGGGCCTGTAACTGGATGGATCACTTTTTTTTTCCCCCCAGGCTTAGGTATCATAGTTACTATTGCATATTTCCAGCTTAAGGGGATGTGTCAGAGTCGAAGTATGCCATTGTAGATTTGAGTTAGAAGGACCAGGGGTCTTCGGGGCATCATTTTTAACAGCGGTTGTGTAATAGAGTCATGTCCAGGGGCTTTTTTTGTATGGGAGCGATTTATAGCGTTCCTGACTTCACCAGGGGAGAAGTAGCAGGTAAATGGAGATAATTGCAGTGGTTCTTCCAACTTCGACTCTACAAGAGAGTTGAAATGGTCATTCTGAGCTGGGTTTGGCTGAAATTGTTCTTCAAGAATGGTTGAAAATAATTCAGATTTTTCTTGGGCAGAACAATAAAAGATGTTGTTGACCTTCAGAGGTGGTATCCCGTTGCATTCTTTTGTTAGCTGCCGTGTTTTCTTCCAAAGACTTCCATCACTTGGGCTCAGTAACGTGAGTTTTGTTGTAAGTGCAGCATTGTGCTCCTCACGTAGGGCTAACTTAATTTCACGAATTGCCCGATTATAAGCTGCCTTTTGGTTGGGATCCTTGGTGGCCTCCCACCTTTTCTTGCACATTTTCTTGATATCATGGAGTTTTTTGATTTTTCCGGAGAAATGATGACTTGAATATGGTTTTTTGTTCTCACTGGATGGTTTGCAGGCTGTAGTTGCAGCTGTCTGTATATTTCTAGTGAATGTGGCCACCGCAACATCAATTTCTTGTGGGGTTTTCAGAGAAATTTTCAAGTGTTTGCCTTAGCAGGCCTCTTCAGGGTGGGTGGGTGGGTACGTGCGTGTGTATCTGTCTGTCTTGTGTCCGCAATCCTTGTAACAAGCTTATTTTCCACAGTTTTCATCCGATTTGGATGAAATGTTCAGGAGGTGTGCGGGCTAGAGGGTAGACGGTCTCCTATCAGTTTCACCGTTCTTGACCCAATACCTTAGGCCAGTTGCACACACACCGATTTTGGACGGTCGGTTTTTTTCTGGCCGTCCACATTCCAATAGTGAACCATTGTATGGAACGGGACCTGGCACACACGCCGACCAGAAAATAATACCGGTAAAATACCGGGGAGCAGCCGGCCACTGCCACTGCAGACCGCCGGTACTGGGAAGACCGGTAATTAATATTACGTTGGTGCTTAATTGAACAATCAAAAGCCCAAAATACTTAAACATGATAGGTAAGCGAGGAAGCTATGTGCCACACCCAACTTGGCAGACGTTTTTAAACTCGTTGGGTGCCCGTGACTTACACGTGTGCGTCATGAGCGGTCTGGCCAACAGTGCCCATGACGCACAGTCTGAGTCAAATATTTTGTGTATTTCAATGAGAGTTTACAACGAAGGGCATGGTAGGTAGGTTTTTTTCAATGAATGCAACGTGGTTGGGGCCATTTCTGGTACAGAGAAGTAGTGATGGTTTGAAGTCCAATTGGTTTGAATAATGTGTTATTCCACCCTTAGTTCCTAAATAATCGGGTACAGATAGACGTTATTAACCCTTTCCGGACGAAACCCAGTCAGGACCCGGCTAGGCAATATCCGCATTTGGACGGAACATTTTGAGAGAGGGATGTCTCACAGGACGAATGCCGGTCCCTGCTCGGCGACCTTGTTACAGCGGAGCCAATATTTCTGTGCGCGCGGACGTTTCGCTATTACCCGCACTAAAAACATAGCCTGTTGTTCTCCGCATTATACAAAGCCTATATTCTATATTTATTTACTTTCTTAACAGAATTAAAACTACCGTTTCACAAAAGTACCTGTACCTCGTAGGGGTCGAATGCCGGTCACTGCTTGGCGCCCTTTCTTGTCTTTACAGACGAAACCCGGTGGTAGCTTGGTATTTTTTAAATATTGGGGGCAATTCAGTAGGTTTTACTGAAGGTTTTGACAATAAATCACAGCACTTTATTGATAAAATGAACCCATTGGGAAGGAATATGAGAAACCTTTCTGTGACTGGTTACTACTTGAACTTCGACTTTTTATCATTATTTTCTCACTGATAACTCTTGTCCTCGTGTTGTTTTCGTGTGCGGTATCCATTGTACCCAGTTTTCTGTGTTTAGTAATTGTGCTTTTTCAGTTCGTAAGTGGTTTTTTTCGTCATGAACGATGAACAAATTGAAAGATTGTTGCTTCAAATGGAAGAGCAAGACGACCAGATGGAAGGGTGGTTGGATGGAGATGGATGGATGGTTCTGGGGAAATGATTACAATAAATAAAAAAAATAATAATAATAATAGGTAATCTGTGCTTTTATTTGATGAATATGTCTTCAAACGTGATGTACCGTTTTTAGGTGACCTATTGCAAAAAGCTTATCGTCCTTGAAAGATAAAATGGCGTGTAATAAGTCGTCCTGTAAGGTACATGCATAATGCCGGTCCCTGACCGGATCCCGTCCTTGTGGACACGATCGGAATTCAACTTTCGACCGCAAAGGGTTAATGAAAAGATGTTTCAATATCTTGTTCCCTGTATTTTTGAAACTATTTACCTACTTAAATATGAATAAATATTAAAATAACTTTGAAATTTAGTACTTCTACCTATTTCTAAATGGACTCACGTTGTGCGTCATGGGCATTGTAGAACCAGAAAAACTGAAAACCTGTCTAGGGACACCCAAGACACAACGTGTGATTCACAATGTGTTCTTGAGATTATTAACTAGTGGGAAACTTCAGTAATCCGATTGGGCATGGGCACCCAATGTGTTGAAGCTTATTCTAATTCTCACAAAAAGTATATACAATCCATTCACAGAGACGTCCCTGTAATGCATGCATTACTTACCAATATGATGTAATGTTACCTTCCAATGAAATGATGTAATGTCCAACCTTCTTCAACAGAATTCCGGACAAAATTTGCCAAGCTACTGAGAACAGTTTCAAGAAGACGATAAAAGCAGCCTTGATTAGCAACCCACTTTATAATATTGACGAATTTTTTGACATTGATTTTAATTCCAACCTGAAGTGATAGCTTGATTAGCAATACAATGCCGTGTTTTCTTACTTGTTTCTAGTTTGTTTATTTTTATTTATATCATACTACTTTCTACAGAGCTGACTGAGGAATTTTATAAGAGTACTCTGATCATGCAAACGAATTATCTTTTTGACTGTGATATCTATGATGATACCTAAATGTAGCGTTTTATTTTTTCTATCGTGTTTTATACTAGTACCTTCCTCTTAACACCCTTTTGACTGTGATACCTATGTTGATACCTAAACGTTGCAAGTATTGTTTTTTATCCTGTTTTATCTTGTTCTTGCAATCTTTCTGTCACTTTAATATTTTCGTTGACGTATAAATGTCTTGAAATTATTTAGTTATTTTGTTCAAGTATGCATTGAAATGTATTATTGACAATTGTCATGCAAAAATTTTGTAACGGCAAATAAAGATTTCATTCATTCATTCATTCATTACCGACAGGTTACGGACATGATGGTGGCTAATTCGTGGAACCTCATTATGACGGTGCGCCCCGCCAATCAGCGGGGGGCAGAGCCCCCACCGCCCCTCCCGGTATCCGCGCAGGTCCTGTCGTCGACGCCGCCGCCCTCCGAGCGCCGTCACTCGGCGTCGATGGAATCGACGTCGTCGGGCGACTCGACGAGAATGGACGCGGATGGAGATACCGTCCTCGACCATCTAGTCACACCTCAGGTACTTCCATTCCTACTCACACTTGCATTTTTTCCGAATTTTTTCTGCGTTTTTTCGGCATTTTTAAAGCCTAAACGTGAAGAAGAAGAAGTCCTTTTTTCCAAGGTCAGCTTTTTCGACCATTGCGCTTCCTGGCAGAGCATTTTAAAACTCACTTGGGAAAATTAGAACACATTCTAGGTTGAGATAAAAAGTCCGTTCTTGCGCAAAAAAATCAAGCTTCCCAAGCGAAAGGGTGAATTCGTTAGCCAGCACTTTTTGAGTGCATTGAATTGGTCACATTTCAAAAAATTTGCCCTAAAAATCACTAAAAATGGCTAAAACGGCCAAAAATCGTTGAATTTATAATTTTAAGCAGATTTTAGAGAAAAAAATCAACTATTAACTAGGTAGGACATTAAAACTTTTTTGCATAAAATTGTGCTGAAAATGTTTTTAAATTTCATTAATATTTGCTAAAAAATCAATGAAAACTCCATTAAAAAACCTAAAAATCCGGTCTTTTTTCAATCGTCAAATGTTATTTAGAACGAGTTTTTTGGCAATGAATTGGTTGTTAACAATTCCTTTTTTTTTTTTTTTTAAATCCCTATTTTCGAAACAACTTAAGGGCGCCTCCACGCTAGCGATTTTTAGTCGTGTGACCGAATTGCTGCCGATCGTGGGGAAAAAACAATTGTGGTCGCAGCACGTCAGAACCCCTCCCACACCAGCAACTGTGGCAGTGCGGCAATGGAGGACTTGAACTATTTTTCCAGTTATTTCACCCCAGGGCTCGTTGCCATGGCAATATAACAAAATATAGATTGTATATGTTACCGGCAAAGTATGAAATGCAGGCATTGTATCAAATACTCTTTATTTTGGGAGTTTTTCCACTATTAAGTTTTTTTCTCTTGTTTTCGATCTTACGTCACTAAAGTGGCTAAATCCCATAACTTACGAGGGTCGTCCAGAAAATGAGTTGCGTTTTGATCTGTAGGGTGGTAGGAGTGGCTTTTGCCAAATCTGGTAACACCGCTCGAAAGAGGAAAGGTGGGGGAATAGAATGAGAGGTGGGTGACCTCAGTCGGTCATTTACCAACGTCAGGGCAGGTAGTTGAAATGGAGCCCTCCACGTCGCGTCCCGCCACCTCGATCCCCGTTCCCTCTCGAGTTGTCCGAGCGCAAACTTTCCGAAAGTCAAGTTTTTCCGAGACGATCTCATGGATGAGGGATCGTGATATGTCTGGGAAACTCAGGCGGAGTTCATCCAGGGTTGAACGACGATCTTTGCGAACTGCATTGTCGATTTCTGCGACAATTTCGTCCGTCACAACTGAGGGTCTGCCTCTCCCACTTTCATCCTCAAGTGAATGTCTTCCCGCCTTAAATTCACGTACCCATCTCCTCACCATTGACTCACTCATTACACCTTCTCCATAAACAAAATGAGCTGTTCGTGAATTTGAACTGATTTGAAACCCTGTGCATAAAGAAATTGAATCACTCCGCACACAACAACTCGAGAGGGAACGGGGATCGAGGTGGCGGGACGCGACGTGGAGGGCTCCATTTCAACTACCTGCCCTGACGTTGGTAACTGACCGACTGAGGTCACCCACCTCTCATTCTATTCCCCCACCTCTCCTCTTTCGAGCGGTGTTACCACATTTGGCAAAAGCCACTCCTACCACCCTACAGATCAAAACGTAACTTATTTTCTGGACGACCCTCGTAACTACCATATAACACAGAAATTCGCGCTTGTGAACACTTTATTAGTTTGTGAAGAGGTCTCCCCGGCGACGGAACCCTGCATGACCTTCTAACAATACTACTCGTATTTATCTTCTTCCCGTCTAGCCGCCATCCTGGTTGCCGAAATTCCTAGAAATAGATCTTCAGATCGTAATCAGACGTGAGATTCCTCGAAGGTTAGAATCAAACCAATACCCCTTCCTCGGGGGCGTTATCATAGGATTCGAAAGAAATCTGTTCCTCACCCCAGAGACTTATTATTGCTTTCGAGTCTACCTATCGGTAACGACAGCATTGTTTTCACATTGGGAGAAAAAAAATTTTGGTTTGTGTGTGTGTGTGTGTGAGAGAGTCGTGTGTTCGCATATCCTTGTAACAAGCTTATTTTCCACAGTTTTCATCCGATTTGGATAACATTAGCCACCCATACACGAGCAGATATCTGCGACAGATTTGGTCGCCCGATCTCATCTGACAGATATCGCTAACGATCTGGAGTGACCGATGAGATCGGTCGTTGCCCCTTAACACGAAAACCTTATCGGCCGATCTTTCATGCCCGAGATCTGTCACCTGACCAGTGCCCGATGTCATCTGTTCGTTCTTGGGATGAAATCTGACAGATTCAGGTCTGTCACCGACGTTCGTCTGGCAGACTCGAGTTATCGGTCGAATCCGAAATTTTTTCCAGATCGGTCACACATTCCGTAAGTTGATGCCATGGGGTTAGTGACTGTCCGTAGTAAAAAGCGTTAATTAGCGGCTTTTGCGGCGGGTATTTTTTTTATTGCCCATAAAACGGCTAAGCCAAAAAAAAAAGACAAGTTTGGGAGAAGTCATGGGTTTCGTCGTAAGCAATGTTTTTGACGTTTTTGTTCGTGTAGTCAACATGCTTCAACTGCCACAGACAAGGTCTCTCTCTATACATGTCGATCATCATTTCAATTAACTCGTTTGGCCACTCTTTTTTACCCATTTTTTTATGACGCACAAAAAAACACCAATAGAAACTGATTTCTTTAGAGGTGAGATCTCACAAGGGAAATCACTCGTGGACAACTGAACATCTTAACGTTAAGGGACTCTGCCCGATCCAATAGAACAGTTCTGTGAACCACAGACATCGCTTCCGAGAAGTCTGCAGGTTAAGGGGGACGCCCGACTACCATCTGCTAGATTTGAACTCTCGCAGATATCTCTGGTCGATTTTCACATCTTTCATCATTTTTTAACGCCCACTAACGCACAGATCTTTCCCACAGATATCGTTTAAAAACGCGATATCTGTCGCAGATATCTGCTCGTGTATGGCTACCTATTGTCAGGGAATGTGCGGGCTAGGGGTTACATCGTTCTCGACTCAATATTTCATTTCTATGATTCGGTCAGTATCAATTGTGAGGGCTTGGAACACTCTCCCTGTGTCGATTCGTTGCGCCCCTTCAGGTCATCCAGCGCCATTTCCTTACCAAGTCTTTTAACTAACTTCTGCAGTACTAACTACTTCTCCACTACTAACTTTACTTCATTTTTTCACCTTTTTTTTTTTTTTTTGTCACGGCGATTTTGTAGCTGGTGCTGGTGAGTGAACTTCTTTGCAATTCTGTGTGTGTCATTTTTTCCGCGATCGGCAGCGATTTGGTCGCGGGACTAAAAATTTCTTAGTGTAGAAGCACCTTAACACATATAGTACAATTTACGAAAATTTGCTCATACGATCATGCTGCATGACTGCAACTTTTTGTGTTTTGTTTCAGGTGCCTTAAAGAATCAATGAATTCCAAAAAAGAAGACAATAAATTTCAATTCTTCGCTTCGTAAATCTTCAAAAGAACAACAGAAGAAGAATTTTCCTTTCATATTTTCACGGAAGACACCGCCTGGCCTGGTTTTTACGAGCTATTTTGCGCTACTCCGTCCATTGGTTAGCTGCCTTACTCCTACTGAGAGAAGTATTTCATTACTTAATACGTAAAAATAATTATGAAGTTTATCTTTTTAGTTAATATTTTCTGAAAAACGCAGCGTTATGAGTTTTTCGGTCAAGTCGATGGATTATTTTTTGATATTTCCCTATGCTCGTAGTTCCATTGTAATGCGGGAAAGGTGATTTTTTAAGGGAAGAAAACACGTTCCTATTTCTCGCTGAAAATAGCGTAATTCGCTTGAAAAATTGATAATTGTAGAGATTTTGGTTAAGAGAGAGCAATCTACGAGGTTGCACATACTTCAGCGTCTCTTTCACAACGGTGATCGTCTCAAAATCATCAAATCATCTCTTCGTTAATCAAAAATTGATAAAAGGATACGGGAAATCACCAAGCTTGATCAAGTAGGCAGTGAAAAGTAGGGGAATTTCGTGGATACTGAACAATGGATAATTTTCTAGGGAAAAATCGCATATGGGCTAGCCCCAGAAGATAGTGGGGAACGACTTGATTTCAGTTTGCAGTATCCACATTCCCGTTTCGTTGACTAGGTGATTCTACTCCTCTCTGAGGGGCTGTAAAATATTCCCGCAATTTTGTCCTTATATCGTCCCCTTAGAAGTAAAAATGACTATCTTCAATCAGCGGATTTTTCACTATGGCCGCTCGAAATTTTCGAGTTTGGAGGCTTTCGGAAAAATACTGTCTGCGCCATTGTTTTGCTCCCAATTTCAAAGTTTTCGACCATTCTGGAAAGGTGAGGACCTGATTGAACTGAAAATGCAGTTGCAGTTTAGCTTTCCCTATTGAAAAAGTATAATTTTTCGGTAAAAATCACATGGTCAATTTTACTTGAAGAAAAGGAGATGAAGTCTGCAGTTGGTCATTTTGAAAATTGATGAATTCTCCCAAATTATGAATAAAATCGTAATTTTTCATGTTCGATATTGAAGCACAGCAGCCAGGGATTACATTCCGAGCATCCACGCTGAAACAGAATTAATAATTGCTCTAAGACCATTGATTCTCACTTGGGCATTTTTTTCTTGAACACAAGTCCTCGATTTAGCAGTTGGTCATTTCAATAAAAACATTAATTTAATTAATTCAGGTATCAATCAAACCCAAGGTAATACTTGGAAAAAATATATTTGACTTCAAGGAACATTGTAAAAAGAAAAGTTTTAATGGTCAAACCAAAATACATAGTTTTTCATCAGTCGATGTTACACCTTGGTTCGTTCACCATCGTTCTCTCTTCAGGATTCCAAACCTCTGTCATTCATCGCTCTCCTCTTCAACATTCGACCCCTCTGACAACCTTTCAAGGGTCTTTTTTTTCTTAGTCGAGGGAAGGCTACGGTACTACGAGTGGTACTGACTAGGTATAGCATCAGTGGTACAAAGTTTAAGGAGGTCTTTCTCCTTAATATCGATGATGGGGTTTGGTTTTGAGTATAATGGTGAAAGACTTCCTGGAATGTTTGGGGTAACGACCCCAGTTTTCTTGGTCCATGTCACAAATAATTTCTTAAATCCCTCATTGTATGAGTGAGAGAAGAAGATAACGCCCGGGTGGCTTTTATCAAACATAAACCGTTTAATTTTCAGCCAGTTCACCTTCGCTCCGTCTGAATCTATGGTTCTGTTCAAAAGCTATGAAGCAGAAAGATTTTTCAGATCTACAAAGTCTGAGTAGAGCAGCTCTTGAACATTGTACGGCTTGGATTTTTTATTATTTCTGGTGGAGCGTGCCGTCCTCATATTTAGCCAATCAAAAATCCAGTAGACTGGCACATACTATTCTTGGCCGATCCGATGGAGCTATGCATTGTCTATGCAAGTAAAATTGTCTATCTGGCACTTGGTCATATGTACCTCTAAACAAATTCTTCAAGTAAATCTGCTCAAGTGCCACTTGGTCACTTGCAAGTTCACTTTCTTACCAAGTAAAAATGGTTTTTCCGATTTTCCCACTGAATTATTCAAAAAACCCCGATTTTCCCCTTTTTTCCTTAAAATAGAGACAATTATGTACCAGAACAACAAAAAACCTGAAAAGTGACCAAGTGCCACTTGGTCACTTTTACTTCTAAGGGGACGATATATACGATAATAAGAATAACTTATTTTTTCTAAGAGCACCTAAAGTTGCTAGGCAACCGGACAATAATAGTAGTACCTAATTGTATTTTACTAATTACATTCTTTAATTGAAGGTGTAGGTACTGAAGTTGGAAACGTGAAATTATTAATTTTGATTGTATCCATATAACAAAATTCTGCGTCCTCTATAATTTATGGAGGGGCTCTGCCCATTCTGCTCAAACTACGCCACTGAGCACAATTAACTAAAAAACTTCTGCCATTTTCAATGAAGAGTCAATATGGCAGGTTTCGGTAAGTATCCAATGGAAACAAGGAGTCATAGTGGCGAAATATAACATCCATTCAATGGAAACGAAGGAGTCACATTGGCGAACTATAATTGGCACGCAATGGAGAAGTGGAGTCACAATGGCAGTGTCATACCTACCTCATTGGAAACGGGAGTCATTTTGACGTATAGCAGTTGAAAAAGTTACCTGCTAGAGAAAATCAGGTGATGCGAGGCTGTGGCTGACTGGCACAGTTCTGAGGTGACCTTCTGGTGGATGCATATAAAGGAGGAGGAAGACCTCCTCCTTCGACCTAGGGCGTTCTTCCCTCTTCAATGGCGTTTTTTTTTTTTTTTTCTGCCATTTTCAATTTTTTTTTTTTTTTTTTTTTTTTTTTTTTTTTTTTTCTTCACGAATTCAGCGCGTTGTCCGGATTTGTGGGAATAAATCACAAAAATAATCCATTGCACCTTCGGCGAAACGTAAGTCTCAATAATAGACCGAAAAACCAATTAAACTTGGCTATTTCAACACATCAAGTTTTAAAACTTCGAGAACTGTACACATTTTCCACTCACTGGAATTGTCCGGTTGTACATTTGATATTTCACCTAGTAACAGAAATTTATTGGTGAACTAGATACAACGTTTTGGTTTTAATTGTACAATATTAAGTGCCTGTGGAACTGTTAAAGTTTCAAACGATTAGCATTTCTCTTAATTTTGAGCAGAAATTGAAATTTTGTGGGTGGTGGGGCCAGTGTTTGACACCTTAAGAGGAGGCATTTTGACTTTCACAAGCAATTAAGTTATGTTTTTTCGTTCAAACTTGAAGCTTACATTTATTGCTTACATCTATTGCTGCTCAAACTGCTCGGTATTGAAAAAATCTCTAATTCAAGCCACAAAACATCAAACTCGTTTTTTCAAAATCAATTTTGTGACCCAGTATTTGACAGCCAAATTTGTTGTTGTCCCTGTGATTGACACACCAGTTCTTCTGCAATAAATGATTCCTTGTATCAACAAAATATTTATTTCAACATTTTACAAATAAATTCAGCATTTGAACTTAGTTTTATTAATCTAAATATAAAATTAATTTGAGTATTCATAAAGACAAAGTTGAAAATATCACCGGATGTTTCATCACGAAATAGGTACAATGTTTTCTTGACACCATAGGCACAGTACGAATCTAATGGTAAACTAGCAGCTTTTGAGTTGCTATGTATTTATATAAATATAAAAAATAAAGAACGAATGACAAAAACGAATAGAGATCCATTTTTTTTTTTTTTTTTTTTTTTTTTTTTACCGCACAGTTCAAAAAATATATATAATTTTGGAATTGGGGAAGGTGAGGTGTGAACATGGTGGGTAACTTCTATTGACTTTCAAGTAAAGATGGTGAGCCTCAGTATGCTTGGAGTGGTTTCTTTCTCTTCTTTTTTTCTTTTTCTTCCTTCTTTATTCGTAACTTTCGGAGAGTTGGCTGTCACACCGTGGTAGTGCAGCTCCGTCTTCCAATCCCAGGGACCTAATCTTCTTCCTAGTCCCGCGTAGTCTCATGGAGACTGCCCTTATTACAGCTAGCTGGGTTTTCACTTTGACCCATCCCAGTATGTGTGAAAAGGGTCGTGACCACTTGTCAGCCAATACTCCTGCCAGGCGACGTGTGAAGACGTCATATTCCCTGTGCATGACTCCATCACAAGAAACAACTAGGGGAGTGAACGAACCCCGGAGGTCCTCTGCAGCTTGGTTATATTTTTGATGTTTCTCGGTAGCAGCTCGATTCGAAATTACTGTCCAGTTTTGAGAACGATACGAAGGGGCGTCAGCATTTATTATGCGTGTGTCAAAAAACGCCACCCTCTCTGAATCCCACACTCCCTGAACCTTCATGTCTGCTATCAGTGCACTTTGACCCTCCGAAGATTCTCGAAGAACGGGCTCGGTAGACACCCCTTCCCAAGCCAAGGCAGCCAGCTTTGCACAAACATCTCGTACGTACTCATGCCCATGTTTGACTAGACCGCCCTTTTTACAATTCATAGCGTGAGTCACGTCCATTGGGCTTCCACAGCCATCGCACACTTCTGGCAACCCATCCAAATCATGGCCGTATCGTATGGCCAATGCGTCTCTAAATTGACTCGCGGATAAATCGAAGGAGTCTGATGCCAGTGGTACAACAGCTAGCCATTGAGAAGCCCTTCCATCCACAATCCTTTCAATACATCGCTTTTTTGTTGGAGGTAGTGCGGCTATCACTTCAGCTTTGGCTATCAGCTCTTCCTCTTGCCTGCTTCTGCGAGCTTCATTAAGAACTGCGTGAACATGTTCCCTGTGCTCTTGTAGGTCAAAATCTATTCCTCTTTGTATTGAGTTGGAAAGCTTTT
This sequence comes from Adelphocoris suturalis, assembly GCA_030762985.1. Taxonomy (NCBI): domain Eukaryota; kingdom Metazoa; phylum Arthropoda; class Insecta; order Hemiptera; family Miridae; genus Adelphocoris; species Adelphocoris suturalis. Next base: position 6,299,884 of record JAUMHS010000014.1, on the reverse strand, counting down.
CAGTTGCTCTTTTTGAGATGTGATAATTTTGATCAGCAGTCTGAACTGGATTCCGTATCCCAAGCCCTCCCGGAACGTGCTGGAAACTCGAATAAGGGCTCTTCTGCTTGGGTAACTTCACGTCCTAAGACTGCTGGAATAAATAGAGATCCATATTGACAGGGGATCAATCACTGAGGGGGAGCATCAGTTTGGGAACTAGTAAACGACATTTGCATTTTGACATGATATCTTTGGTTATTTACAAAAATTATTTAGCATAAATGCAATCTGCCCAATAAACTGATTGAGAAAAACCATAGAAACAATCGAATTTGAAAATCTGGAGGGCATGGTGGAGCAAAATAAAACGCTTACCTCCGTAGCAAAATCACAAGAAACAGCACCAAAGAAATGACAACACGAGGTTCTGTTGGGTAACCTTCCCCAGATTTCACTAAAACCCGCCTGAAACCTTTTCCCTCCTCTATACTTTACTGAGAAGGTATTTTGCCTCAAAACTCAAATGGATCAAGCCTTAAAACACTTTTAAATGCCTTAGTTTAGTTTAGTTCATTATTAAAACTTCTGGGTGAGATGTCAAGCACTGGGTCCCTGTCAGTCACTGGTCCCTCCACCCTACGTCCAAAATTGTTTTGCCGTTTACGTGTTTTGAGTCATTTGAACCTACCAATGTATGAAAAATCTCGACATTTCGAGTACCCATTTATAAAACATCAAATACAATTTCTGCTCAATAATTTCAAGTAAAATTTAATCAACTATGCATTCACTGGGAATTCTAATTTGTGCCTTTTCGAACAGCATTCCTTGATACTTTTGTTCGCAATGCGTGAATAATGTAAGTCGCCTTTTTAATAAGCAATCAAAAAAAGTGATATCGTCATATTTTCTTATTTATGTACGACAATTTGAAGAGAAAACAAAACCTATCAAATTGTTTCAAACTATATTTGATTTTAAAATAAATGTTATTAATTACTTGTAAACTGCTCTTAATTACTGGCCCATATGTATGTATATTTAATATTTAGATCAATTTAGTATTGAAAATTACTGTAATTTTGTAAAAAAAAACTGCTGGATTTTTGTTAAGAAGAACTTGTGTTTTGAATTGATGTTGTCAAAATCAACTCTGAAAAGGAATTTTCAAAGCCAGTCATTTTGGGTTCATGTGTGAAATTCTTATAGGAATTTCATTAGAGTAATTCGCTCGTTTAGGTCATACTTCATAAATGCGAATTTCCGCATTTTGTTTTCACTGTTGGCGTCCATATTGACTTTATACTATATGAAATTGCGCGTTTATGTTATTAAAATGGTGTAAATGTGAAAAAATGTAAATGACGATTTACTGGGAAAAAATGAAGGTCTAGGTATGTGCTAGGAAGGTGGTTTACCAATCTGTCTTTTCGATGTTGCTGAATCCGAAATGTAAACTTTATTATTACTATTATTTATAGATATATGTTCCCACATGCAACAATTGTACTTTCCTAACTCTAGACAGGATGTTTTAGGGGAAGTTTCCCTGGTTTGAGGGAAAGGGGCGGGAAAATTTCCCTCGCGTGTTCCCTTGTGTGTTTGCTGTTTGTGCTTTTGTACTTGTTCCTTGATGCGCTGACACTATGTTTATAAAGGTTTGACGCAAAAGTACTTTCCTAACTCTGACAGGATGTTGTAGGGGAAGTTTCCCTGGTTTGAGGGAAAGGGGCAGGAAAATTTCCCTCGCGTGGTCCCTTGTGTGTTTGGTTTTTGTGCCCTTGTTTTTTTTGTGTCCTTGTTCCTTGATGCGCTGACACTATGTTTATATAGGTTTGATGCAAAAGTACGCAAGTAATAACTTATTAACAATGACTTTGGTCTTTGTCTGCTAAAGCTGGCTTGTCCTGTCTCCCCGAGGAACAAGGATAATAGCACAAAAAAGCAAAAACACAAAGAAAAGAGTAACCTTTGAGAACTGTGATTGAACAGCGTGGGACGTGAGAGGGAAATTTTCCCATCTCTTTTCCTTCAAACCAGGGAAACTTCCCCCTACAACATACAGTCAGGGCTGCCAACTTGAGTTGAAAAAGCGTTGTGTTCCCTGAGTGAACTATCAAACTCGTGTAATCTGAGTGTGCACCTAACTGCTGAGTGAACCACCCCACTCAACTATGAATTCAAACTGGTGATTTTGAGTGGACACTCAGTCTTTGTCTATGAATTCCGCCCTTAGACCTCCAGTCCTCAGTTCTTTCTCCTACTACTTCCGAGGAATTTGAAAAATTCAGCTATTCCAGCCAAATCAAATTCAAAACAAATGGTTCCTGTGGTACCTAAGTATTCAATCATCCAGCCTTTTGGGGGCCTATCACGTGTCCTCATTCCCTTTTAAGAATTTTGGCATACAATTTATTCCTGTCAATCGTATCATAAGCGGATTTAAAATCTATAAAAAGATGGTGTATTGTGACTTGTGAATTATAGGGCCAGAAAGTGTGATTATCTCGATGATCAAAAGATGAAATTATGTATTGATTCGTACAAATTTGATATTCCACAGTTTTCCAGCGATTTTCTACTGTTTTTTCATTTTGATACATAATCGCATCTTTCAATTATCTCGGTAATCGAATCTGCGATCCATCAGCTTTTCCCGTACCTTGGCCTTCATTTTTCATCTTACAATTGTTTATATGAGGCTAATTGTTGTTTTTTCTATGTTACGTATCATGTACTTTGAAATTCCAACGCATGCAATAAAAATGACTTATTATATACCTGATCATTCCGTATTTTTTCAGTATTGACTATTGTGATTATTGTTTTATCAAAATAAACTTAAGTGAAAATTGTCGTTTTTAAATAAGCAATTTATATGGTAACAAAATATGTTTTTTTGTGTTTTTGATCCAAGTAGAGGGGATATACCTGCCTGATAATTTGTTTGCTGCTTCATTTGTTTGTTTGTTGATATCTTGTAAACATACATTTTTTCCAAGATGAATAATTTTGAATTGGAAGATGATTAAAAGGTGGTTCTTTGGTCCAAGGATTCTAGAATGTGATACTGCTGTCTCGAAATTGAGTGTAGAAACTTCAGGAACACTGAGAGTCATGGTTGTGATAAAAGATATTTTTGTTATTGTAAACAGAAGTAATTATATTCGTGGTTAGCCATTCATCTTGACTGATCAAGGTTGAAGGAAAGAATATTAAGGCTGCTCCTAGTGTGTTCGTAACAACGAGATGTGACGGAAAGAGTGCAGAGCAGGGGGCAGAGTGGAAGAGAGGCTCCAAATAGGCTGGCAGGTTTTAGTTTATGGGTTTTTTTAAAGTTTTAAGGGGTTAACGCCCATTTCGCTTATTGGTAGGGGTGCCAAGACTGGGCTGGGTTGTGGCGAGGGGTGGCTCAAAACCGAGCTCTGCAACCATGTAACAACGAGATGTGACGGAAAGAGAGAGTTCCTCCTTCAAAGGTGAGAGGCGATTAACCTGCTACACCCAGAGGTATCTGTTGGTTGTAAAACTGTCAGGCGTATCCCCAGATGCAGCTTATTCAAGAACAGGGTGGCCCCCAACTGGAAAAGTCTGGGAAAACCTGGAATTGTCAGGGAATTCTTCGCGTCGGGAAAAGTCAGGAAATTTTGCAAAAACCACCAAATGTCAGCGAATTTTTTTAATTAAAACTGTGTAATAATTCGTAGCGTTCCTAGGTATACTCCAACTCCAAAACAATCGAACTTCAACCGTCTACTTTATCATACTACATATTAATTCATAGGTGGGTTATCCGAATGTCAAAAATAATTATCAAGAGTGGTGGTTAAACTGTTCAAAGAGTAGCACGCAGATACATTGTGACATACGAGGGTTGTCCAGAAATAAGTTGCGTTTTGATCTGTAGGGTGGTAGGAGTGGCTTTTGCCAAATCTGGTAACACCGCTCGAAAGAGGAGAGGTGGGGGAATAGAATGAGAGGTGGGTGACCTCAGTCGGTCAGTTACCAACGTCAGGGCAGGTACCTAGTTGAAATGGAGCCCTCCACGTCGCGTCCCGCCACCTCGATCCCCGTTCCTTCTCGAGTTGTTGTGCGCGGAGTGATTCAATTTCTTTATGCACAGGGTTTCAAATCAGTTCAAATTCACGAACAGCTGTTTATGGAGAAGGTGTAATGAGTGAGTCAATGGTGAGGAGATGGGTACGTGAATTTAAGGCGGGAAGACATTCACTTGAGGATGAAAGTGGGAGAGGCAGACCCTCAGTTGTGACGGACGAAATTGTCAGAAATCGACAATGCAGTTCGCAAAGATCAACCCTGGATGAACTCCAGATGCAGCTTATTCAAGAACAGGGTGGCCCACAACTGGAATTGTCAGGGAATTCTTCGCATCGGGAAAAGTCACGGAATTTTGCAAAAACCACCAAATGTCAGCGAATTTTTTTAATTAAAACTGTGTAATATTTAATCAACTGAGTATTGAACTAGGGAGCATACCAAGCAGAGTAGTGGATTGATCCATTGAGGGTCCCAACAACTAGTTTATACAGGGTGATTCCCTCGCAGATGCAAAATAAAATTTGAGGTGAAACTACATCAAAAATGGAGTAAAATGCCGCCAACTGCATATTTTTATCTCAATCCGTTCTCGAGATATGATTTTTTAAAGGTTTTTTTCAGGAAAACCGTGTTTTTTTCCTTTTAAACTCAAATTTCTCCACTTTACTTCATTCAATTTTAACTTTTGACCACCTTTTCGGAATCAGCACTAAATTTGCTATAAGAATAGTGTACTCGAATTCTTAAAAAGTACCATCCAAAGGCCCTCACATCAGCTCAAACATTGACGATTTTGAAAAAAGAATATGTCTGAAAATCTTTAAAACTTTACTACTCTTCCAAAAAGAATCCTGGAAACTGGCAAATCTCATGAAAACTGCTTCATCTAATATGCTTTCCAACGGTATTATCAATTTTACTTTTATTTTGTTATTTAGGGGAGAAAATGATGTTTTAATGTTAAAAAATGTGGGTTTTTCAATGAAATTGTTGGTTTTCTCGAAAGATGACCCTCCATGAACCTACGAGTGTGGGGTCGGTTTCCATGTATTTTTTCACGCTGTATCGAATGGTAATATTAGTAGATCTCTCCAACTCCGTTATAACCGAGTTTTACACTTAAAATCGCAAATGTTTGGTTTGTTTGATACGATAAAACTAGTTCATTAAAGTGTAAAACTCGATTATAACGTAGTTGAGATATCTGCAAGAGTTTCCATTCGATCCAGCGAGAAAAAATACATGGAAACCGAGCCCATACTCGTTGGTTCATGGAGGGTCATCTTTCGAGAAAACCAACAATTTCATTGAAAAACCCACATTTTTTAACATTAAAACATTATTTTCTCCACTAAATAACAAAATAAAAGTGAACTTGATTATACCGTTGGAAAGAGTTTTAGACGAAGCAGTTTTCATGAGATTTGCCAGTTTCCAGGATTCGTTTTGGAAGAGTAGTAAAGTTTTAAAAATTTTCAGAAATATTCTTTTTTCAAAATCGTCTATGTTTGAGCTGATGTGAGGGCCTTTGGATGGTACTTTTTAAGAACCCAAGTACACTATTCTTATAGTAAATTTAATGCTGATTTCGAAAATGTGGTCAAAAGTTAAAATTAAATTAAGTAAAGTGGAGAAATTTGAGTTTAAAAGGAAAAAACACGGTTTTCCTGAAAAAACCTTTAAAAAATCATATCTCGAGAACGGATTGAGATAAAAATATGCAGTTGGCGGCATTTTACTCCATTTTTGATGTAGTTTCACCCAAAAAAAATTTTTTTTTTGCATCTGCGAGGGAATCACCCTGCATACATCACCTAGGACTTCTCAGGAGGGTTAAGGAGGGGGAAATTGGCCCATTGAAATGTGGAGTCATGTTTAATGCTTTCCAACGAACTATTTTTTTAGGGATGGGAAATCAGGAAGTTATATTTTCTCTAGCAAAAATTGGTTGTAGGTGAAAAAAAGCGTGACATTTTTTGCTGTCGGTCGAATTTTAGAATTTTTACCCCCAGAGCTAGGAAATATCCATGTAAAATGAATCTTTTTTTTAAATAATGGTCTGCTATTCGAAAAATGATTTCAGGTGTCTAGATTTTTCTGCAGTTTTTATTGATTTTTTTTGCACATATTGAACTTCAAGGACATTTTTTCTGTATAATTATGTGCATAAATTTTGAAGGTTTTAATTTATAGTTGATGAACTTTATTTGAGTAATATTCTGCTAATCATATAAATTTAACAATTTTTAACCGTTCTTGCCATATTTACGAATACACCACTGCCATTTAGGGGAATACACTCCCTATATATACGACTTTGAAATCTGGGATTGTATTCTTTGATGTACGAAATATCGCACCTGTCCTAGAATAAGGGTACAACTCAAAAATCGCGATTTTTGAGTTAGTTGTGGTTCTGAGAAGTAGAAACGGTCTAGTTTGTCTGTAGAAGGTGGAGATATGTGTAGGGCACTCTAATTCCGCTAGAGAGTGCGTGTGTCTTTCTTCTATGGAGGGAGTTACCAATTCACGTCCTAGGAAGAAAGACACAACTCAGTTGAGTTCAAACAGTCTGTGTCTCGTTTTGAGTTGTTTCCTTTTTGTGTGGACAATGTCGGCATAATTTTAACTTGTGTCTTTCTTTTCTGAACGTTTTGGATCCTGACTGGTGAGATTTCAGTGTTTGAGTTTGAAGAACTCAAAAATTCTCAATAAAAACTACAAAACCGTTCCCCCTACTCCTTTCCCACTGGGAAAAAAAACTATTTATTCACCATGAGGCGCTAGAGTAATAATGTAGCAAACAAGTTCGCAAAGATAAATTATGTTCATCGTGTAGTCAATGAAACGGTCAAAGAACCGTCAAAGAAATGAAGTCAATGGAGTGGAAGGAAAACTTTGAATGCGATTTGCCGAAAATGACAATTTTTGAGTTGTATTCTAGGATGGGTGCGATTATGGAGAGGGCCCCCGCCTCCCAATTTTTAAATTTTGAAGCCATCTGAATAGCTCGATTTTTCTTTAAAAATTCGTTAAAATGACAAAAAACGGTATTTGATTTTGATATTTTTTGTCAGGGGAATCCGAAGTTCGGTCAGAGTCGGTTCAGGGGGGGGGGGGGGGGGGGTCACCCTGTTCTTAGAGGAGCCTCTTGTTAGAGAAACGACTTATTTATAAAATACGTGTTTTTATCAATAGAGAGTTTTTGGCGACTTCAACTCAACGTCACCCGTTACTGTAGTCTTGAGGGAGCAAACGAAGATGCTAACCCAAAAGGAGCTGGGAGAACGGTTGCCTTAATTTTAATGTCACGTTAACGGTGGTTGGGTAACGCGATATTTTTTCCCACCTATCTTGTTGTCTACTGGTTGTCTAATCGACTTCTTTATTTCGATGTGAAATGCCGATTTTCAATCCTAAATTCGAATTTCATGTTAATCTCAGTACAAATACGGGATAGTTTCTCATTGTTAGTTTTCAATTCGTAAACAAGGCATGGATTTAACGCAAAGATAGTAAGCCTCAAGTGGGAAACACCGCGATTTAGTTGCACTTTTAGGTCTTTAGTCGTTACAAACTTCATGTTTTTGGGTTTTCGGTTGGGTAATATATCAAGAAGTATGAAAAAGTATACATCTCTATGACAATGAACCAGGATTTTACCTGATAATCATCAGTGGAGGCAGCACTTCACGCAATGTTCACGAGAAAACAGCTGAGATCAGGCTAACTAAGAACAATACTGCAAAGAAGTAGTGTCTTAAAACTCAGGTTCCTCTTTTAAAATATGTGAAATTATAATAAAAACAAAGCTCTAATCGACCAAATAGAGCCTGTGCGCAAAAGAACGGATTTTTTCCGATCGAGTTGAAGGCTAGTAAAGCGCGACGGCGGAGGCGGACTTCAGATTACACATTCGATTTCTATCTACGCGACTTGAAACGAAAAGTAACCAAGTTCGAGGGGTGTTCAAAAACGTACCCACTATCAACAAAATTAGTTGGTAATGAGGCATTTGAAAAGAAAAACTACTATTATTTATGTATTCGAGTAATTTTGAGGTGCCCAGTAGTGTTACATTTACAGGAAGGTTAGGCTGGTGTCGTGTGCCTTTAGGTCCCCAAACGGGTGACGTTAAATGAGCCATTCTAACGTACGACGTTGCTAACGTCCCCTCAAGGTCACGTACTCTTGGGTACGGTAGGGTGACGTTAAGGGTACGTTAGTGGTCACCAAAAACTCTCTTATATCCTGTACCTCTGAAGTTTACGTACCCAATTCTGAGACAAAGCAGTACAAACTGTGAATGACAAAGTATTAATTGTACTTGACTAGTTTAATCGTTGAGATTAAACATAATGGAGGCTCAACTCCGTTAAATACTTATCGCGTGGAAGTGGGCCTAAGTTTTGGTTAATAAAAAGGTGGTTATAGCCTCTCCTTAACACTACATCATAATGCAATGTCTTAGTTACTTAATAATGATCGTTAAATGGAATTTTCCCGCATTTATTATCATTCCTTGTAAAACAAATATTTCAAAAAAATTGGGAAAAAAGACGAATAGCGTTTGGAAATTTAAAAATATTCAATTATTTTCATTATTTCTAAAATTGTCCGCCTATTTTCGAACTTTGGAACTTGAAGAAAAAATCAAGACTTAAGTATACCTATATAAAATTTAAGAAATTAAAAAAAAAAGGCTAATTTTGAGCCTATAATGTAAATATTCTGTTGATGTATATTTTTCAAAATATATTAATTTAACAAAACATAACTTGAATTTGAGGGGAAACACAAGTTTCGAATTTTGACATGGATCGTTATTCCAATTATTGTTACTATTTTTTCCAATTTTTATTTTTCATTATTAAAATGACGTATTTCCAATGTATTGTATTATAAGATGTGAATGAAATATGCGTAGTATTACGTATTTACGTTTCCTTTCCCGTGAAAAAAAAAGTAACAAATTTAATTACACTATTACGATAAAACAAATATCTTATGCACGAGAATGAGTGCATTTTTTATGAAGAATTATTAAGCCTCAGATTTATGATTTATTATTATTATGAGAAAATAAATTTTATGTAAATAGACTTTATTAATACACATGTTACAAGAATGAGGGTTTTTTTTTCTTTTTTCTTTAATGATTATTTCCCATAATGGACCTTGGTGGATTTACCAAGCCATAATCCATCTAGAACCTTTTCTTCAAATGGGTTTTGGTTTGTGTTTCACTCCGGTATCACAAAAATGCTCTGAAATTTGAAGAAAATGAACTATGAACTAATTCTGAGGGCATGGATTTTAGAGTAAATAACCGTAAATAAAGCAACGCAATTTATTAGGGAAAAGGAGACAGCTAATGTATAAATTTACAATTCAGGTAACAAAGTGACTAACAATAGGTAAAAAACTAGAATTTTTTCTTTGTTGGGCCTCCAGCGGAATCAAGTTCGGTTTTCAGCTGCTTCAGCTCCAAATCCGGTACGTACCTGCGGACAGACGATACAAATGTAAGATACGAGCGTTTAAATTCACTTCACAGGATAAAATAAACATATTACTTAGAAATAAGTGAGTTGTGGGTAGTGGTAGATTGTGAAGCTGACGCTGTTTGCCAGGTAATAACATCATCCCAAATCACTGTTTCTCAATCATAGTGTAACCGCCCAAAAATGTTGGATACCATATTTTTGGGGCGTTACAGTGGTGCAGTCGAATTAGGACCCGAAATTATCCAAAACAATAATTAATTAACCTTTTTGTGCTGTGGTCATACGGAGCTACCTAGGTGAACTTCACTGTTGGGGTCCGCATATACGCAGTCCGACCGTACATCACCTCCCTGCTGGGCTCTGTACATATACAGTTTGCTTTTCGTTTTGTTATGACGTCACTCCATTCATTTTTCCTCCCTTCATTCATGGTTTTCCGGACTCAGAGCGGTAGTTGAACAGGGTGGCCCCCAAATGGAAATTTTAAAATTCCCTGACCGAGCTCCATATTTCCCTGACAAAAAATATCAAACTCATATATATAGCGTCACCTTTAATGCTTCAAAAATGAAAATCGTATAATTTAAAAAAGAAAAAACAGCCTACCCCAGAAAGTAATAATGAAGGTGAAGCATGGGAGAAAAGATACTTTTTAAAGTAATTGAATTGGTGAAAGAATTTAATTAAATAGTTTTTAAAAAATCGCAGTTATACGAACAGAATGGTTTTGACACACTACATACTTAAGGTAACTAAAATATTCCACAGTAAATTCAGGAAAAAAATAAACTGAGAATGAGGAAAAAACTACAATAAGTTTCAAAACCCAGTTTTGGTATTTCAAATTCAAAAACATAATAACGAATGCTAAACGGCCACAAGGTTCTTCAAACACTATCGTATCAAAACACTAGATTCTCTGACTAGTGACATATTACATATTAATACAACCTAATTGTTAATGACATAGGTATTAGGTTGTATGCTTGCGTGTGTCATTCCAGACGATAACTTTCTTTAGGATCAATACAAAAAATCCGTTCTTTCGTCAAAAATTCAAGTATTTCATAAATATATAAAAAAGTTCATTAATATGTGCAAAAAATAAAATATAAAATAAATAAAAACTGCAGAAAAGAAAACTGCTAGAAACCCGAAATCATTTGTTGAATAGCAGACCATAATTTAGAATGAGTTTTTTGCCATAAAATGTATATTTAACAACTTCATTGCCCTCAAAGTTCTCAATTTTCAAAACAATTTAACCTAAATGTAAAACAACAAATTACGAAAATTCGCCTTTAATCATGCTGCATTACTTTTCATTTAATATTTTATGGTCTCTCAATTTGTGATCTGAAGCGATTTGTTGAAGATTAAATTCAAATTTTAATCATTTGTGTTGAAAAAAGGAAAAGTTTTTAACAAGGATATTTCTTAGCTTTGTGGATAATTCCAAATGTTCGCCCGACTGCAATAAATGTCTCGCTTTTTTCAACCTACTTCCAATAGGTGCCTTATTTCCCATCCCACAAAAATCTTTCGTTGGAAAGCTATGAATTTATTACACATGGCTTCACATTTCAATAGGCCAACATGAGAAGTCCTAGCTTATGTAGGTACACCAACTCGTTGTTGGGACTCTAACTGGAGCAATCCACTTCTCTGTTGGATTTTCTCCCTAGTTCAATAACCTGTTGATTTTTCTCACAAATAGTTTACTAATAGGTGACGTAGTAACCAGGAGAGCCGAAGACATATCCATGTCACAATGTATCTGTGTGTGCAACAATGTAACTCTTTGAACAATACCACTACTCTTGACAATTATTTTTTTTTATTCGTATTACCCATCTATAAAATATTATGCAGTATGATAAAGTACGCCGTTGAATTTTTATTGTTTAGGAGTTAAAATAAACCTAAAAAAACTGCAAATGATTACACAAAGTATTGATTGAAAAAATTCCCTGACATTTTGGTGTTTTTTGCAAAATTCCCTTACTTTTCCCGTCGCACGAAATTTCCTGACAATTCCAGGTTTTCCCTGAGTTTTCCCGTAGGGGGGGCCACCCTGTTGAAATACTTTGTTTACATTGAACGTTTGACATTACTCGGCCCGTGAAGGGAACGTTTACCATTCTCCTCCCTGAAGCCCCAGTACTGCTTGCCCTTTCGTATGGGTTGGTCTCGTATTATTCCATCTGTGTTTTCTGTGAAATGTCGCAAAGAAATCGCCGTACTTTCACGGACGAAGAAATAATTGAACTTGTGACAGATGCTAACAGTGATGAAGAGTACAGCAATATTCCTGACGAGGAAGAATGCCTTGAATTTGCGGATATTACAATAAACTGTTGATACTATATGAGTAACTGTTGATACTATATGAGGGCCGTTACAGTGGTGCAGTCGGTAGGACCCAAAATCATACAAAACAATAATTAATTAAATCCCTCTCGAGCCAAAAGACTGTAAACATCACATTTCCTGTCGTTAGCACCTTTCACTTCCTCACTTGATTCAAAACACACCGTGACAATGACCTAGCTCGACTGCTGACTTGTTCCAGCGAGCATCTGCTGAGGTATTTGAGGGAAATGTTCGCTCCAGGAAAATGACTCTCACAGTGGAAGAGGTTTGATTACACCAGCCTCATAGCCTCAGTCCAATGGAGAGTTGCAACTAAGGGGAAATTACCTCTATTGAAGTTTAAGTTGGCCACTACACACAACTTGTGTTATGTTGTTAGGTTCCATATGTTCATATGTTGAATATTGAATAAAGTTCATTCTGTGTGTGTTTAAGAAAATGTAAAAAGTGTATTCTTCAAAAATAATATTAAGTACTAGAACACAGATCGACTGTAACACTAGGTACATTTACATTATTCCACTGTTCGTAATTCATCTGCTTCAACTGGTTATGTGCACCAGCACTAATTTGTAGACTATCAACATGTCTCATGGGGATCCAGGAGTAGGTGGTTCTCAACCTGTGGCATCTACTACGAGTGTTGCAGTTGCAGGACTGGGTGCAATGCCGAACATAAAGAAACTTATTGGTTCGGAGAATTACTCCAACTGGAAGTTCGGAATGGAAATGTTCCTAATCGCTGAAGATTTGTGGACAGTTGTGGAAGGATCACAGAATGATCCATGAAAGGACAATAAAGCTCGATCAAAAATTTGTTTGATGGTCGATGAGTCTCTGTATCCTATGGTTCGTAGTCAAAAGTCGGCAAAAGACGTCTGGGCTAAGCTTGAGTCGAATTATGAAAGTAAAGGATTATGCAGACGTTTGAGTTTGCTGAAACAACTGTTTTCACTCGAGTTGACACAGTTTTCAACTGTTGAAGAATACCTTAATCGAATCCTTAGCATCTCTCAACAATTAGAGTCAATCAATGCAGGGCTTGAAGACGAGTTCATCGGTGTTGTCATGCTGAAGGGGTTGGGTGAAAGCTACCAGCCCATGATAATGGCTCTGGAGAGTTCAGGGGCAAAAATTACAAGTGATTCAGTACGTAGGTACCCTATTGAGTCAACAAGCCAAGCCCAATAATGAAAATGATAAAGCTCTAACATTGAACAAAGAGTCAAAGAAAAAGCATTTTATTCCCAAGTGTTTTGCTTGTGGCAAGAAAGGACATTTTGCTTCACAATGTAAAGCCAAGAATAAAAATGCAAGTGAGCAAGGAACGTCAATGGCCTTAGCTATAGGGACACTGGATAAAAATGAGTGGATTATCGATTCAGGAGCCACTTCACATTTTACCATGAGAGACGATTGGCTTGAGAATAGACGATCCATAGAAAGAGTAATACGAGTAGCAAATGATGACAAAATTCAAGCAAAAAGTTGTGGAACAGTCAAAATAAATTTACCTGGTTTTAAGAACACTGTATTTCAAGATGTTTTGTACAGTCCAAGTCTTAATACCAACCTATTGTCTGTTGGTAAAATAGTCGAAAAAGGCTTTAAAGTTGTTTTTTCAGAAGATTACGGATTCCAAAACGAAGATAAACGGAAAAGTTCTCATACGTGGCAAATTTGACTCTGGAATATTTAAAATTATACCAATGAAGAATAACCGTGAACAGGTCAACACTATTACCTGTGACAATGCCCAAATGCTATGGCATAAGAGGTTAGGACATTTGAACCAGAGATCCATGATTTTTTTGAAAAACAAATTGGCCCATGGAATCAAATTTAACACATCTGAGTTTCAGCCTTGTGAAGCGTGCGTGAAAGGGAAAATGACAAGACAAAGTTTCCCAACAAGCAAATCGAAATCCAAAAATATCTTGGAATTAATTCATTCGGACGTTTGTGGACCATTGCCAGTGGAAAGTTGGGGAGGAAAGAGATATGCCCTAACGTTCACTGATGATTTTTCTAAGAAAACTTTTGTGTACATAATTAAAAACAAGAGCGAGGTAAAGAAAGAGTTCAAACAACTAGTGGAAAATCAAACAAACAAGAAGATCAAAGTTCTAAGGACTGACAATGGCTCTGAGTACGTCAACAACGCATTGACAGACTTTCTAAAGCAACATGGAATAAGGCATCAAACAACAGTACCTTATACTCCAGAACAGCTAGGAGTCACAGAGAGAGTTAATAGAACTCTAGTAGAAAAGGCTAGGTGCATGTTGCACGAAGCAGGGCTCAGTGAAAGATACTGGGCAGAAGCATTAAGCACTGCAACTTATTTAAAGAATAGGTCTCCTACATCTGCACTGAAGAAGAAAACTCCTGAAGAAGTCTGGACAGGAAGAAAAGTTGCGTTGTTTCATCTTCGTGTGTTTGGTTGCCGAGCTTTTGTTCATGTTCCAAAGCAGAAAAGAAAGAAATGGGACCCTAAAAGCAAAGAATACATCTTTGTGGGATACTGTGAAGACACGAAAGGGTATCGATTAAGTGATCCCACTAATCCCATTATTGTAACAAAAGCGAGGGATGTGATATTCTTTGAGGCCGAAACATTACAAACAAAAACCGACGAAAATCGTCATAATTCAACCACTGAAACAATAAACACTGAAAACGTAGTGATCATAACAAATCAAGAACGATCTGAGCAACCGATACAACATCCCATTATAATTGATACAGGGATCGGAGCTTCTCTTGATCTTCCATCAGAACACGTTCCAGAAGAAAATGAAGAATCGGAACAAGAAGAATGGTTTGAAAGTGAAACAAATAACGCTGAACCACTACCAAAACTCGTCAATCAAGATTCAAGCAGAGTGACATTAAGGAAGTCAAGCCGGGTTGTGAAACCAAAGCAGTGGCACTGTTGTATAGCTACAGCAGGGGATGAACTTAAAAAGAGAAATGGTTGGAATCAATGAAACATTCTCAAGACCTACGTTGAAGTTCGAGAAGTTTCGGAGCCAGCAGGCATGTGTGTGTGTGTGTGTGTTGTGTGTGCAGTGCCCACTTAAGGGGGAGTATTGAAGTTTAAGTTGGCCACTACACACAACTTGTGTTATGTTGTTAGGTTCCATATGTTCATATGTTGAATATTGAATAAAGTTCATTCTGTGTGTATTCAAGAAAATGTGAAAAACGTGTATTCTTCAAAATTAATATTAAGTACTAGAACACAGATCAACTGTAACACTAGGTACATTTACATTATTCCACTGTTCGTATTTCATCTGCTTCAACTACCTCGTAGTTGTAAGGACGCGAGTTCGAACTCCTGTGTGAGGTATCAAATATTTTTGGGCCGTTACAAAATGGACTGTGTTTACAGAAACTGGCATTTTGTCGCTCAATAATTTTACTTTACTAGATTTCAGTCCAGGGTTGACATTACGTTACCTTTCAATTTCGTCAGCTTCTGTGTGAGGACGGACGTTGAGGCTGACAGTTTGTGGTAGCGCCGCTTGCACGAGTTCCATAAGAATGGGCGCCAAATTGTTCGGCAAATCCACCACCTGTTACAAAACGGGTATTAAATATCTTTTATGGTTGAAAATGTTTATTTATGAGTATTTAACATTCACTCTAGTGTGGGATAGTGGTCTGATGTAGATTTGGTATTTGTGGTTCAGAAGTTGTTGGGGAAAGGAGGCGTTTGATGTGAATAACTTGGTGCTGTTTGTGATTTGTCTGTAAATATGTCAGTAAATATCTTAGTGAAAATGGGTTGCTGCGCCGTCGTAAAACCCAATGAGTTCATCAGCACTTCGCCAGCGTTTGCGAGCTCCATGTACTCACATGCTGGATGCACGCAGGATGGCAAAGGCTATTCTTGTGCGAATCCATCCTCGCACTACACCTTGGGGCCGACCCCACCTATCGCTCAGCCAGCACCTTCATAAAACTGCACATTTGAGGTGCAAAGTGAGCATCAACCGAGCGGACTAGCGGAGTAAAAGATGCCGCTGCATACTTTCTCTTTTTCTGTTCTTCTGCTGCAATGACAACTGCTGCGACAGGGCAATTAACATAAGGGGGAGCATCAGTGTCAGTGACACATCCATCAAATCAATTTGATCATTATCTGTGGTTCCCACACCCCTCTGCAAGCCAAATCCCCCTTGAGCCCTGAAGATTGTCCATTTGCCTAAGAGATTATTGGCTTTTTGGTTTATTATTTTCAAAAATAAGCCTATGTGATCGTATAGCAAAAAATTTCTATAACCCCCCCTTCCTCAAACTTAGTCATTTTATGTTTCAAAGTGCGTAGAATCCAAATTTGCAATGTCCGTCCACCGTTCGGGCCATAAAAGGCCTTAAAATTGACTTATAAAATCCGTTCTTTCGCACATAGACTCCACTTGGGGTCTAGTTGGTCCTAACTTCTCGCTAGCTCAATCGCTCCACACCCATGGATGATGCTATGAGCCAAAAATAGGTGAAAAAGTGTCTTTTTCGAGGCTTTGAGTGTTAGACTGACGCACGCCTGGCACGCTTAGTGGAATGACGAAAACATTGGCAGAGGGTCATGAGGGGGGAGGGGGAGGAGGCGCCGCGCCTTGTAGGGGCATAGCGGCACGTCACCAGGGGCGTAGGATAACAGATACATATTACTTTTACAGGTAACACCCATATAATACACCGCGGCACCATGAGGTGTGTACGGCGTTATGGGCAAAGCGGAACGGCGCCAGGGGCGTAGGAGAACGGATATTTATTAATTATACTTGTAATACCCATAAGCATATTATACCTTAAACAAGCCATAGTACATTTTGTATATTATACCATACTATAGGATGTTATAAATAATTATCCATCCCATCTAGAATGCAAATCATTCATAAATTAAAATTGCATTACTTCAGCGGAGTCCGAACCCTCTGGATGAATAGCTATTTACTTAGAAATGTTTAATTCCTAATATTTAAAAGTAATTTCTCTAACAAAAGTAATTCCTCTCATGTTAAGACAAAATTCACTCATCTCAAAATGCACAACTTTCAAATGAATGTTAATGGAACAATATGAGTGATATGATAGTGTAAGCGTAATAGGGTGGTGAACCTCCGGTTGTGAGGTAACGAGACCTACGGAGTACCTCCAGGGTGGCGTGGAAAACTTCCTACACTTGTATTGCTTTCGAATTTTATGTTCCTTCGAGGCATGAATATATGTTTTTTCTAGGTCATATTTGTGTGCCAATATGTGCCTACGCATATTTAATAACATATCCCTTCGACTTTTAGTACGTACTTAGATAATGATATTATTAAGGCAATAATTATTTGAATAGATAGGAGCTCAAATCGAGAAATATAAACATGCGTATATAATTATAGAAGTATAGGTTGTGGCTACTCGAAATAGGACACGCCGAGGAGTCTGGACGGGCCTTATGACGTACACAAGCCAACTAAAACTACGATCATATGCAATTGAAAAAATAATAAATCTTTGTGAAATAATTTGCAGCGTTTCACACAGTTACCCCATGCGATCGTCATCATCTCACTCAAGAGGCCTCTTACTTCATTGTGACGGCGTGTGATCAAACCTCCAATTTTACAACTTAGAGTGTGCTCCAAGTTGAACCCATTTGATCCACAACCATCACAAGATGTCGGCATGTCTATCTTAATTTATAAATCTGTTACATGTTAACCATAGAAGAAAAGAAAAGGCTCAATTCGAGCATTAAGAACTTGTGATGCATGGATACTATAGAACAGGGGGGGTTCCCAACAGGTGGTCCGCGGACCCCCGGGGGTCCGCGAAGGGAGACCAGGGGGTCCGCGAGCTGCTTTAAAAAAATATTATTTAAGCTTATTTTTTATTAGGAACTCTAATGACAGCAATGAACGCGCAGTCGCAGCGTTGCAGGCTGGCAGGAGTTGAGGAAGGGGATCGTGCATTCAGAGTAGCGCTAACATAACCTAGCGTTATTTGTGGTACAATGAAATCCGCTTTCAGTGATGGAAATATCACTGAGTTTTGGTTAAAAGCCAGCAAAGACTACAGTGACGTTAGTAAGAAAGCTTCCTTTTGCTACTACCTACCGTTGTGAACAAGCATTCTCTGCAATGTGTGTAATGAAAAATAAATACAGAAATAGACTCGACATCAAATCTGACTTTAGAGTTAAAGTGTCAAACATCCAGCCCAATATTTCCGGTATAATGGAAACCAAGGAACGATTCAACTCTTCTCATTGATCTTACACTTACACACTTCAAGAAGACATTCTTACAAGAAATAAGTTAATCTGAGAGTTATAAATTTGTCCTTATGTTTTTGCATTGATGTGACTGCAATTAAGCGATATACTTTCAATGTAAAATAAATGATTACTTGTAACAGTCGCATGTTTCTCTTTCCATGTGATCTATGACTGTATATATAAAAATACATAATAACAGACTGGTATAAAAATTAACTAAAAACTACAGTTTTACCAAACTAGAAGGGTAGGCCTAATTTTTTTGTAACGATAAAATTTCCCTTTTTGTAATTTTATATAAATTAGTACGTATTTCACTGTATACCGGTATATTAATATATTAAATGCATTAGTGGTACAACATAAATGCGTGCATAATGTATACATATAAGTAGGGGGTCCTCAAAATATTTGTAATTTTTTTAGGGGTCCCTGGAAAATTTGTGTTGGGAACCCCTGCTATAGAAGATCATGGAGGTTTTTATCATTTCAGAAATGAAACAACAGCGTCATTCAGTCGTGTTGGAAATCGTTGATAGAAACCTTGTGCATTCATGTTCCTGCCAAACAAACATCCTATCATGTACTTAGTACCGTTTTTACATTATGATTCGCTGACAAACCTTCAATCTTGGCATTCCTCTGGACGTCGTTCATTTAGTTTGTCCCCACAACACGCCATTTTTCTTTTCTGCTAAACTTATAAAGTTAGCTTCTACAAGTGTAACTTTTCTACACTTGTACTCTTTGTTTTGGTGAAACACTTGTTCTTGTTTACCGTGCATTAAAACTATCTGTACTTGTAACTTGCTGTTTTAAGAAATAGGACCCTGATATCTCAAGAGGGAGATACGCAAGTTTTACTAGTCGAGTCAGCATAAAAAATACGAAGAAACAGAACCCGAACTCGTACTTTCATAGAAGGTCATTTTTCAAGAAAACCTTCGATTTCACTATAAAAAAAAAAAATGTTTTTCGACATTAAAACGTTGTTTTCTTTCCTAATTAGCGAAGTAAAAGTAAAATTAACCACACCGTTGAAAAGGTAAAATTTTGGCGCAGTTCTTACTGTTCTTGTGTCTTGAAAACATATTGATTCTCATAATTCGATTCCCGATTGAAAAAACTTGAGGTTTCCCAATTTAGGTACAATTTACTTTTCAGAGAGCTTTTTTATGTCTCGAACCTTAATACTTGAACGAACTCATGCATTTATCCGATAGGAAATTTAATGCTCTATCCAACGTTATCCCCAAATTTGAATTTGCACGGAAAATTAAGGGAGTTATGATAATTTTAGAGACAAAGGGTTGAAAACATGAAAAAAATCTTAGAAATTGAATTACTTGAACACCAAGCTTAAAAAAAAATCTCTGAGAGGAACGTTTGGTACTTTTCCTTCCATCGGGTGTCCCTAGACTTTTTCCTGAACTTTACTATAAAGCGTAAAATTATGGGGTCCTGGAGCTGTGATGCAGTGAACGAGTGAACCAAATATTGGAAGCCCCGAGTTTCGATACCTAGTAAATATACTATAAGTGAGGCTAAATAATTACGGTCAGTTTTCTACGTAGAAGGTCTGTATGATACAGAAATAATAAACCTTTGTGTAATAATTTGCAGCGTTTTTGACATGATTTTGAGATTCCAAACTGACAAAAGTTGTTGCTATCGACTTGTTTTAACTGCATATTCGGGTTCAACGACCCCAAAAACGTAAGTATACGAAGTTTCACAATTTTACAAAGAAGTTTGTCAAATTTATATTCAAAAGTCTGATATTGGCAAAAAAAAGTGTACTTCCAAAATCGAGCTACCGGCGTAAGTTTTTGTTATGCAAAAATCTGAAAAAATTCAGGGGTCATTTAATTGACATTTTAAACTAAATTTTGGGTGGAGGTTATCAAAATTCCACCTTTCTCAAAATAGCGGGCTCCCTATATGCAGGCCTAGGCGCTAAAGGGTTAACTCAAATAGCGATGATAGCCCTGAGTGGCTTGAGCAAGGGTGAACATGGAACATGCAGAAAAAGAGGGATAGGTTAGGTTACCTGTACGTTCCTCTCGTAGTGCGTCAGAGTGTACTCCGTCTCTGTCACTGTACTTCTCGGCTTGTACTTGATAATTTTGGTTTTCTTCGCTGCAGTCGCCCAGCCTTCCGACACGTCCACGCCCATAGTTCTGGCTATACGATGAACCTGCACATGAATATGAATCAAATCTGCTATTTTTTCGGTCAATTATAAAGGTTAAATGAATAAGTCACAACTGTCTGAATGACCCAGAAGGCTATGAACTGGTTTATCAATCTCATTTGCTAGCCCGATTAAAGTCCGACTGAGTCAAATCTCTGACTATCTCTGACAAACCTGTTTATGAATTTAGTTTCTCTGCTCAGGGCAAAGTTTAAGAATTGGAATATTAAAAAAACACATCTTGAAAACTTTCAAGGTGAAATATATCAATATATTATAGGTAGAGGACATCAATATTTAAATAATGACAAAACATTATAAAACAGTGTAATAATTGCAGCATTTAAATCCGAATTTCCAGTTTATTACTATTTCAGATCACAAAGCTAATCTATATATACATATATATATATATATATATATATAATATATATATATATATATATATATATATATATATATATATATATAGGGTGATTCCCTCGCAGATGCAAAAAAAATTTGGGTGAAACTGTATCGAAAATGGAGTAAAATGCCGCCAACTGCATATTTTTATCTCAATCCGTTCTCGAGATATGATTTTTTAAGGGTTTTTTCAGGAAAACCGTGTTTCTTTCCTTTTAAACTCAAATTTCTCCACTTTACTTCATTCAATTTCAACTGTTGACCACATTTTCGGAATTAGCATTAAATTGTCTATAAGAATAGTGTACTTTGGTTCTTAAAAACTACCATCCGAAGACGCTCACATCAGCTCAAACATTGACGATTTTAAAAAAATAATATTTCTGAAAATAATATAAATCTTTAATAAAATAAAATAAATAGAAATAAAATAAATCTTTACTACTCTTTTAAAAAGAATCCTGGAAACTGGCAAATCTCATGAAAACTGCTTCATCTAATATTCTTTCCAACGTTATTATCAATTTTACTTTTATTTTGTTATTTAGGGGAGAAAATTATGTTTTTAATGTTAAAAAATGTGGGTTTATCAATGAAATTGTTGGTTTTCTCGAAAGATGATCTGCCATGAACCTACGAGTATGGGGTCGGTTTCTAAGTATTTTTTCACGCTGTATCGAATGGTAACATTTTTAGATCTCTCCGACTCCGTTATAATCGAGTTTTACACTTTAATTAACTACTTTTACCCCATAACACACATACATTTAATCGTAACAAACAAACTAAACATTTTGCGATTTTAAGTGTAAAACTAGGTTATAACGGAGTAGGAGAGATCTACAAATGTTACCATTCGATTCAGCCTGAAAAAATACATAGAAACCGACCCCATACTCGTAGGTTCATGGAGGGTCATCTTTCGAGAAAACCAACAATTTCATTGAAAAACCCACATTTTTTAACATTAAAACATAATTTTCTCCCCTAAATAACAAAATAAAAGTAAACTTGATTATGCCGTTGGAAAGAGTATTAGACGAAGCAGTTTTCATGAGATTTGCCAGTTTCCAGGATTCGTTTTGGAAGAGTAGTAAAGTCTTAAAGATTTTCAGAAATATTATTTTTTCAAAATTGTCAATGTTTGAGCTGACGTGAGCAACGAGAATAGAAGATACTAGAGTGGCCCTGTGCGCCCGCACGATGTGTCACGCTTCCCCCACCCTCTGGTTCCCCAACTTTCTTGGGCCTCCCTGCCTACTACGCAGTATCCGCCACTTTGCCACTGTTTTCGTGCTGTTTTTTCGCCTGGTTTTCTTTGGTTCTCGTTAGTGTCGTTTCTTTTTCTTTTTCTCCACGAGAATGGGTGTTTGCGTAGCATATGGATGTACCAATAAGGAGCCTAAGAAGAAAGCATCAGGCGTTAGTGAAGAAGTACATTCCGTACCTTTCTATCTAATTTGTACAATGGCTATTTATGTCGATCATTCCTGAGTTTGCTGCGATAGAGGAATGAGGAGTTGGTCGTTGGTGGAGGATTTTGTCACTGATGTCACAAAGGGATGAGGAGGGGTTTAGCTCGTCTCCATTACTAGATTGTTAATTTTTGGAAATTAGTGGAAATTGGCAAAATGTCAACTGACGCACATGAGGATCGCTTTATACAAAAGGTCATACAGTATACTAACACTGTAGGTATAGTATACTAACACTCAAAATGTATTGCGAAACATTAAATGAATGAAAAAAATTAAATAAAGGTGCCCCTTCTGTGATAATCATGTTTCTTCTTTAAAATTTGTGAAAATTCATAGAAAATTGAGAACTTGTCAAGGGGTGCATAGAGCACAAAAGCGAATAATCACGTTTTGTATTAGTACCATAAAATTGGGACAAAAATAAAAAAAAAAAAACTATGGTTTAGGGCTTCATTCCTGGATTCGGTATTGGAAAACTGTGTTTCGAATTTTTGAAAATTTATGTAAAGTTGAAAAATGGTCTAACTCGCAAACCGTCAGATTATCACTCTAGGATACTTATATTACGCATACATATAGATTCCATGAACTTGAATTTTCCATGTTTTATTCTTTTAGACCACGAAAAATACATTTATATGATAATGACCCAGTTAACAATTTCTCACATTTTCAAAGTGCTCACATTTTCAATTAAAAATAATTCAAATCAACACTGAAATTAATTTCATATTCATTCATTCATTCGTTTTTATTTTATTTTTTTTTTTTTTTTAATAATTCGATAATGTACAAAAATTCGCTCCTACGATCATGCGGGAACTTTTTTCTAATTTGCCTGATTGAAGATTTTGCTCAAACTGACCCTCCATGGAATCTTTAAAGATTATTTGAAACAATGCAATGTTCTAACCTGCATTCATGTCGCGAAAACGAGGAAGCCAAGTGTCACATCTAACTTGACAGACTTTTTTTTACTATAAACTATACAGATATTTTTTTGACTTCAACACGAATCAGCCAAAACTCGGCCCTTCGGGCCTCGCAGGGGGGCTAACTTTCCGCCTTGAGCCTGCGGCTAAAATGCTAAAACATGGAACAAGCTTTCTTCCCGCTAATTCGTAAATGTAAATAAATTTAAAACTACGACATAAATGTTTTACTAATCGAAATTAGAACAGAGTACCTAAGTAGGTAATTTTCTGTTATGGTGTGCGTCTACAATTACTATAACCAAGATTAACTTCTCAACCAAGTGACAACAAAACAAGCGGCGTTGTTTACTATATCCATTTATAACATAAATAAATATAAAACTGCGACATGAATAGAAGAACAAGTACGAAAGAAATGCGTGATAAATCGAGAGCTTTCCAACGAGTGGCGAACGATTTTCGTGGGATGAAAACTAACAGCGATACAATTCCCTAGAAACGGGTCTGATGTAAGGTGGTAACGCGCCGCAGGGCGGGGTTGGGGACCCAAGGGGTTGGGGGGGGCAGAGCACACTTTCGGCTCGGCGGGTTGCACGGGAAGGGCCGCTCTAGTATCTTCTATTCTCGTTGGACGTGAGGGCCTTCGGATGGTACTTTTTAAGAACCCAAGTACACTATTCTTATAGGAAATTTAATGCTGATTCCGAAAATGTGGTCAAACGTTGAAATTGAATGAAGTAAAGTGGAGAAATTTGAGTTTAAAATGAAAAAAACACGGTTTTCCTGAAAAAACATTTAAAAAATCATATCTCGAGAACGGAATGAGATAAAAATATGCAGTTGGCGGCATTTTACTCCATTTTTGATGTAGTTTCACCCAAATTTTTTTTTGCATCTGCGAGGGAATCACCCTGTATATATATATAAATCAATTGCTTTTCGTTAGTCTCGCTAAAACTCGAGAACGGCAAGACTGATTAGGCTAATTTTGGTCTTGAATTATTTATGGAAGTCCAGAGAAGGTTTAAAAGGTTTAAAATTTCAAATCTGCCCCATAGGGGGTGTTTTAGGGGAGGAGGGGGGAATGGGGTATCTTTGTCATCACTGAACAAACTGGGGATTTGATTGCCGAATATGTTTGGATTACTCCAATTTAGGTCAAAAACTCCTTTTTTCAAATTTTTCAAATCTGACCCACGATGGAGGTGGAGGGGGAGTTAAAGCATTTCGAACGTCACTGAACGAACTGGGGATCTGAGTTGTCGAATATGTTTGGAGTATTCTAACTTAAATCACAGGCTATTTGAAAAATTGCAAAACCAGAGAGAGAGAGAGAGAGAGAGAGAGAGAGAGAGAGAGAGAGAGAGAGAGAGAGAGAGAGAGAGAGAGAGAGAGAGAGAGAGAGAGAGAGAGAGAGAGAGAGAGAGAGAGAGAGAGAGGAGAGAGAGAGAGAGAGAGAGAGAGAGAGAGAGAGAGAGAGAGAGAGAGAGAAGAGAGAGAGAGAGAGAGAGAGAGAGAGAGAGAGAGAGAGAGAGAGAGAGAGAGAGAGAGAGAGAGGAGAGAGAGAGAGAGAGAGAGAGAGAGAGAGAGAGAGAGAGAGAGAGAGAGAGAGAGAGAGAGAGAGAGAGAGAGAGAGAGAGAGAGAGAGAGAGAGAGAGAGAGAGAGGAGAGAGAGAGAGAGAGAGAGAGAGAGAGAGAGAGAGAGAGAGAGGAGAGAGAGAGAGAGAGAGAGTGAGACAGAGAGAGAGAGAGAGGAGAGAGAGAGAGAGAGAGAGAGAGAGAGAGAGAGAGAGAGAGAGAGAGAGAGAGAGAGAGAGAGAGAGAGAGAGAGAGAGAGAGAGAGAGAGAGAGAGAGAGAGAGAGAGAGAGAGAGAGAGAGAGAGAGAGAGAGAGAGAGAGAGAGAGAGAAGAGAGAGAGAGAGAGAAGAGAGAGAGAGAGAGAGAGAGAGAGAGAGAGAGAGAGAGAGAGAGAGAGAGAGAGAGAGAGAGAGAGAGAGAGGAGAGAGAGAGAGCGAGAGAGAGAGAGCGCGAGAGAGAGAGAGAGAGAGAGAGAGAGAGAGAGAGAGAGAGAGAGAGAGAGAGAGAGAGAGAGAGAGAGAGAGAGAGAGAGAGAGAGAGAGAGAGAGAGAGAGAGAGAGAGAGAGAGAGAGAGAGAGAGAGAGAGAGGAGAGAGAGAGAGAGAGAGAGAGGAGAGAGAGAGAGAGAGAGAGAGAGAGAGAGAGAGAGAGAGAGAGAGAGAGAGTTAAAGCATTTATTAAACATTGATTTTGAATTCAAATACTGACAAATTTTACATATTTAACATATTTAACAAAAACAATTTTACAATGATACATCACTTCCATGCTTATACTGCTAATCTTTCGATTGTCGCAGGAGGTTAGCCGGTTTGTTATTAATTTACTAACTAAATAACTATTCAAACACAAAAAAACCATACTTGCAATTTATTAACTAACGATAGTCCGAGGACTTTGAAGGTAGGAGACACACACATTATACATATTATACATATGTCCTATAAATATATAACATATAATAATACGAATTATTGTTTTAAATAAATTAATTAGTACCTATTATCATTTTCTCATATATGTATAATATCTTATACTATGTCCATAGCTTTATTTAATGTAGCTATTCGATAGTTTTAACTCGTCTATAGCAACCATGACATTTTCCTTCTTTTGCCTAATCAATGTAATTAAACTCTTCGATTAAAAACTTCCTATAGCTTCCCGCTTTCCTCAGGTATTGAACCAGTCCTGGTAGCACGTCATTTCCGTTTAGTATGGAAATCAGCTCATTCTCGGTTAGCATGGAGCTTTTCAGGTACATTACCCGAAATTCACTTAATACGGGGCATATAGTTAAAAAAGTCCAGTCGTGCAGCATGACCCCATGAGCGAATTTTTGAAGAATATTACCGATTTTTACAACTAGCGAACGGCATTCATTATTTCGATTTTTGACTGATTTTTCAACTTTGAAATTTTTGAAAACTTGATACATATTCTTATAGGAAATTTTACGCTGATTCCGAATATACCACATGTTAGTATGCTGAAAAAAATTATTTCGCACGACAAATCGCAAAAAACAGGCTATTTTGAAATTTTTGACTACATTTTTTGACTACATTTTTGACTACATTACCCGAAGATGTAATCCGATCAAGCTGGCCAACGAACTTGAACTTTCGTTTTGTGCCCTTAACATTTTAAAATTTGTTTGAAGTTTCTAGCACAATTCTACGGACAGTTATCGTCTGGAATAACACATACATACATACATACATATATACATACATAACAAAAATGCTTTAAACTTCAGAATATGATTCAGAATAGCCTGAAACGGATTTCTGCATAATTTTTTTTTTTTCAAAAATTCACATTCTACAAATTTTGAGGCGAGAGCAATAGCTTTATTTTCTTCAAAAATTCGCTAAAATGAAAAGGAGTCTCTGATTCTCTCAGGTTGCACAAAGAACAAGTATTGACTAATACATGGGAGTCAAGGCCCTAGTACTAATTGCAAAACCAAACCATAGAAAGGGGTGTATTAGGGGAAGAGGGGGGGGGGGGGGGGGGGTGAAATTTGATATCTTTGTAATCACTGAAAGAACATGGGGATTTGATTGTCGAATATGTTTGGATCCTTTAATTCAAGTCAAAGACTACTTTTTTCAAAATTTTCAAATCTGACCCAGAGGGTAGGGGAGGGGGGATGTATAAGCGTTATGAAAGTCACTGAACCAACTGGGGATCTGAGTGGGCGAATCTATCAGAATTACTTTAACCCTTCAGTACTCGCGTCGGGTCCCTGATGACCCGGTCAACTTTCAAGTTCTAATTTCAACGTCTTCCTATCGGTTTTTGCCCCCGACCCTCTTTGTATTCTCCTAGCCCATGGAAATGATGAGTTTAGTCACCGATCGAACTTTGAACAGGGCACACGTTACTCACAATCACTAATCTGACCCCGGCGCGAGTGGTAACGTCCGTAGTTTTTACCAGGTGTTGACCCGAGGCGAGTACAACCGTACCTCACCTCATATGAACTAGGTAATTCATCTTTCATTCAATTTCCTCACGTTTATAAAGTCTATTCCGGTATTTGCTACGAATGAAGATTTTAGCAAGTATTATGTTTTACCAAACTGGGTTTTTTGTTTGAAATTGAGCAAAATTCAGCGTGAGCCGACATGTTTTCTATTGATTATTACCAATAATCAATGCGTTGCTAGGGAAGTGTAACTCCCTTAGTTTTTATAGCAGGAGAATCGTTCGCCACTTTTTGGAATGCTCTCATTTTATCAGAACACTTCATGATCCCTAAGCCACTGTAGTGTGAGGGAAAGCTGATTTATTATTCTACGATATAAACTAATATTGCTAAATAAGATTGATGCGAAAAGTTGGCACTAGTACATGGTAGGTACTATTGAGTTGTAGGTACTTGTAAGCAGTAAGTACTAGACAATGCATGGTATATAAAGCTGATTTCTATGGCTTTTAATCTCTGAAGCTGAAATTTGAAAAAAGGCCTATGTATGTAAGACAGGGTAGAATATAATTTCGTGCGGAACCACAATAATCTACTGAAATTGAGCTCGTAAGCTATAAAGCCTCTATACCTATACTAATACATTACTGAAAAATTACGTTTGGAAATAGATATAACCCAAGACAATATTATTTGCACAAAAGCTAAGTGCTTTGCAGTTCCTAACTGGCTGTTCGATTTATTTTGTATTCGTAATAACGTGAAATATGGATTACTTCAGGGACTTGTTTTGCAATTATAAATCATTTTATTCTTCATTTTGGAGGAATTCATTTGTAAACTAGATGTAGGGGTTCAATATTTTAATTGAATCGTCTTCGAATAATCTTCTGGTGGTTCTCGACATTAAATTGAAAATAGGTAAACTTGGAGAACTGGCAAAATCGAGGGACTTTTTCTGATCAAAGAAAAAATTATGATTGAAGTACTTATGTGAAGTTTTGTATTTTTTTATTAAAGATAATCGATTCCTGTGGCTTGAAATGTGCTTGCTTTATTATTTTACTCCTTTATTAATTT
This sequence comes from Adelphocoris suturalis, assembly GCA_030762985.1. Classification (NCBI taxonomy): domain Eukaryota; kingdom Metazoa; phylum Arthropoda; class Insecta; order Hemiptera; family Miridae; genus Adelphocoris; species Adelphocoris suturalis. The sequence continues at coordinate 6,271,574 of JAUMHS010000014.1, read as the reverse complement.
ATTTTTCGATAATTTTCATTATGGGTCACCAGTGACCCGACGCGAGTACTAACGTGAGTGGAAACCACGCGAGTACTGAAGGGTTAATTTGGGTCACAGGTTATTTGATAATGTTCAAGTCAACCTGTGCAACGCACGGGTGAACCACCTAGTCCACAATAAAAAGATTTTTTATTATCATACATAGGAGGGACCGAATAGTAGTTAACTGGGTAGCCACTGGCCATACCTGTCTCACCCACAGACACCTAATCAGCGCAGGAGCTCAAGATGTTGTGTGTGGGAGTTGTGGGGGTGATCTGTCCATCCCCCACACTTGACGTTCAGTAGCTAGCTTGTCCCCCCACTATTGGCCCCTGGACACTGTTTTTTCTGCCTAGCTTTCATCGGTTCAGTTCCCCGACTGAAACGGTTCCGAAGAACGTCACCACATTTTAGTTTGTCCCCCCACTCTACCTGCTTCTTGACAATCTCTAACCGTTCTTTTCTCCTTTTTTCAATGTTTGTATTAGAGAATGGGTCCCAGCTCGGTTTTCATGCACCCGGGATGATGATAAGCGTATACCAACCTACCTAATGTCTTATTCTACAAAAAAGTGATAAAATCAATTCAATTCAATGATTCATTTCAAAGTTAGAAGGCCTTGCAGATGATTTCTGAACATGTAGGTAATGATTCCCGGTCATTGCTCATGAATAGCAACTATGTACTTACGACTGAAAGGTTTCTTTTAATATAGGCACCTACCTGTATTATTTCTTTTTTCGGTACCTAGGTAGACAAGTAAGGAAGGTTGGTAGATACCAGCGTCTACTTTGAAGGGCTATTTTGATATTTTTGTGTCATTGTATGAGAACCAATATTTTTCAAGACAAGAACGGTAAAAACTGCACCGAAATGAGAGCTTACATTTCCAACGGTGTATTCAATGTTAATTTTCTAATTAGAGGAGGAAACTACTCATGTTTTAATGTTGAACAACATCGTTTTTCTCTGAAATCGAGGGTTTTCTTGAAAAATTACCTTCTATGAAAATACGAGTTCGGGATCGGTTTCTACGTATTTTTTCACGCTGTATCGAATAGCACTTGCATATCTCCCCAAACCGAGACGAAAGCGTGAATTCCTTCGACTATTTAATCAGTGTTCTACAGTCTCCTCTCCCCCAGACAGGTACCTACTCCCAGCCACAGGTTTATGGGCCAGATAAATGGCTGTAGATGCAGATTCAGAAAAAAAATTTTTTTTTGAAAATTCCATTTTGCTTGTTAGAGTACCTACCTACCTTGGTACCTAGTTAAATTTTGCAAGTATGGAGGTACTTATTATGTTGGTAGCATTTTATGATGCTGTGAAATTGCAATAAGAATGCCTTCAGGAAGTGAATAAATTTTTCATCTTACCAACTTTTAGTCAAAACTTTTAGTCAAAATTAAATTGGTAGGCGATTCGCTCTAAAATGAATTTACCATTTCCATTATTGATTATTGCTTTTTCTTTCAATCGGGTGTGTATGCAAGGTAGGTACGTACACATGATATATCAGAAAAATATGCCAACACACCGAAATGAGTGGATGGAGGCCATAAGTGAAGGAAATAGCGAAGGACAAAAACGTTTTGAAACTGTGTTTATTAATTATCGTAGGAATAGGTAAAAAGATACCTAGGTAAAACGGACACTCCATCACTTACAACTAATGATATTATGAAGCATATTATAGGTAACTCAAATAAAATGCAGGAAAAATATGAGTAATATTAATCACAAAAGGTATCACTCAAATGTAAGACGGGGAAAATACTTAGGTATATTTATCTGCTCGGGGTTTGATTGTGAAAAAGCGTAATGGAAACTGATAAGAGTGATAAGAAGTTCGAGCTGCTCGACATCGAGTTCAAAAGGCTTCCGAAGAACTAGTTCGGAGCCGTTCCGGTCAGGGAACTGAAAGCTATGGGAGCTGTTTGGAAACAACTGCGACCAGGCGCCTATGGTGGGGGGACAAGCTTGCTACTGAACGTCAAGTATTTTGAAGAAATCTTCGACATTTCAGTCGCTATTGATCGTGTTGAGAAATTTCAGTTTATGATTTTGATAGACAAACATGGAATCAAATTATTAACACATGCACAGAGTAAACTCATCAGTTGTGATTACATTTTTTTTTTTTTTTTTTTTTTTAAGCACCTACTACCTACGTTTCAAACAGCATGGTTCTAGGATTGGTTATACAGGGATACTTCCATAAGAGTAGTTCAATCTGAATTTGGACAATGTTTCATGCAAATATTACCTTTTTTTACAACTAGCGAACGGCATTATTCCGTTTTTTAACTGATTTTTCAACTTCGAAATTTTTGAAAACTTGATACATATTCTTATAGGAAATTTTACGCTGATTCCGAATATACCACATGTTAGTAAGCTGAAAAAATTATTTCGCACAACAAATCGCAAAAAACAGGCTATTTTGAAATTTTTGACTACTTTGTTGAAAATTTCAATAAACCCGAAGATGTAATCCGATCATGCTGGCCAACAAACTTGAACTTTCGTTTTGTGTCCTTAACATTTTAAAATTTGTCTGAAGTTTCTAGCACAATTCTACGGACAGTTATCGTCTGGAATGACACATACATACATATATACATACATACATTTAAAAAACGCGTTAAACTTCAGAATATGATTCAGAATAGCCTGAAACGGATTTCTGCATAAAAGTTTTTCAAAAATTCACATTCTACAAATTTTGAGGCGAGAGCAATAGCTTAATTTTCTTCAAAAATTCGCTAAAAGGAACCCATAAAAACAAGTTTTTAATGTAACTCTTTCTTTTTCTCATGTTCTCGGTTAATTTTATTGTTGTTTCAATATTTGGTAGTTTCTTGGCAACAGTAAATTGAAACAAAATCACATTGTTTCAAAATCACATTGATAATAACTTAAATTAAATTGACAAGGAAAATCATTTAATATTTTATTGACCCTGGATTCGTTGTCATTTTATGCAGACGTTCAATAGTATCCTTCTCCTCCCTCCTCCTCCTCCTCCTCCTCCCTACAATACACAACACTTGTAAGGTGTCCCATATTAAATTTCAAATTTTCGAAAATTTATAGTATAACTAACTTTTTCTTCGCGAAAATTTGATAGATTAAAATGTACGCCAGCATGAACTCGTGTGCAAAATTTCAGATCGATTGGATATCGGGAAGTGGGTTAAAAATCGATCTGAAATTTTGTCTCAAGCAAGAAGAGAATCGAAGTTAAAAGAAAGAGTTAATTAATAAAATATTATCCGTCTTAATTTCAATAAAATCATTTCAGTTTACCGTGCGCTGGTAGCTCTCAACCAAAGCGAAGTCCGGGCCGGTGATTTGAATATTGAAGGGTTCGCAGAGTTCGATTTCAGGCTTCAACTGATCAAGATACGGCGGGTCATAAACCGTAGAACACGCCCTTCTGAAAAAAAAAAGAAGTTTCGTCATAACGATACACAGAATCCAAATATAAAAAAAAAAAAAGTTCCAGTCATGCAGCATGATTGTATGAGCGAATTTTCATAAATGGTCGTATTACATTTGAGCACTTTGGGGACAAATAAAAATGTTATTATACATTTTATAGCAAATCAACTTTTTGTCAGTAATATTCCAATGAACAAACGATTTTGTGGATTTTTACCATTTTTTCAAGTATTCCTATCGATTTTTAGCTTATTTTAATGAAATTCAAGTACATTTTTCAGTACAATTTTGTGCTTAAATTTTTAAATGTCCTAGTTCATGTTCGATTAATTTTTTTCGAGTAGCATTCTGCTAAAAAAAAGAAATTTGTTCATTTTTAGCGGTTTTTTGCATTTTTTAGTGATTTTTTTAGTACATTTTTTGAAATTTGACCAATTTAATGTGCTCAAAAAGTGTTGTCCAACGAACTCATCCTTTCTTTTGAAATGCTTGATTTTTTGGCGAAGGAACGAAGTTTTTATCTCAATTCTATCGAGAGTTATCGTCTGGAATGACACATACATATATATATATATACATATAAAAAAGCGTTAAAATCCAGGAATCATTTCAGAATGCCTCAAAACAGATTTCGATGAAGAAAATTTTTGAAAATTTTTATTTTAAAATTTTTGGAGCCATTGCAATAGCTTTATTTTCTAAGAAAATTCGCTAACAGGTGTGCTAAAGACCACACGGGAGAAGTGTAAACTTCTATGACGATTTTCTGCTAAATATAATAATTATAAAATATATTATGGAAATGATTTTGGTTGCCGAAAATGCTTTCCACTCTGTTGGGATGTTGGGAAAGTAAAAGTGGACAGGCTCAGCCCGCTAATTCGTAAATGTAAATAAATTTAAAAACTACGACATACCTAAATGTTTTAAAATCGAAAATAGATCAGAGTGCCTACCTAAATAGGTAATTTTCTGTAATGTGCTTACAATTACTGTGAGCAAGATTAACTTCTCCACCAAGTGACAACAAAACAAGCGGCATTGTTTACTATATCCATTTATAACATAAATAAATATAAAACTAGCTACGACATGAATAGAAGAACAAGTACAAAAGAAATGCGTGATAAATCGAGAGTTTTCCAACGAGTGGTGAACAATTTTTGTCCGGTGAAAAATAAAAAAGTTTCATTTCCCCAGCAACGGCTTGGTTGTCAAAATAGCGTGACGGAAAAAACGTGACGGTAAAATCGTATTCACACCCCACTAAATTTTTCGACGCGGTGCGCCTATAGAAGTTTACACTTCAAAAAAGCCACAAAATAAATTATTTTGAACAACTCACCATGAACTGAGTTGATCAAATGGTCAATAAACTCATCCCATTGACTTAACAGCATCAATATTATCTTATGCCGATGACACGTGTTTAGTTATATCCGCTAATACATGGGTGGAGGCCTATTCATTGGCTGAACAATGCATTAAAAAAGTTATAAAACACCTGAACTCCAATCTTCTGGCGCTCAACTATAGTAAAACCACTCCAAGCCATGCCCTGACAATAAAATTTCATCAATGTTCTAATACTTCTAATTGTACTTGCAAAAAAAATGGAAAAAGTTTCAAATACTAAATATTTAGGCTTAATAATAGATCAACAATTACGATTCACACAGCATATTGATAAATTGTCCAATAAAATAAAACAATGTTCTTATGTATTTTACAGAACTAGAAATATTGCATCTCTTAAATTCCTGAAAATGTTGTATTTTGCAATAATCCACTCAAGTATCACTTATGCTGCCTTCGCTTGGGGTGGTGGCACATATAAGTCACACTTGAAATATCACAAAAATTGATCCTGAAAATAATTTATAAAAAAGTCCAGTCATGCAGTATGAACCCACGAGCGAATTTTTGAAGAAATCTTCGACATTTCAGTTGCTATTGATCGTGTTGAGAAATTTTAGTTTATGATTTTGATATACAAACATGGAATCAAATTATTAACACATGCCCAGAGTAAACTCATCAGGTGTGATTACATTTTTTTTTTTTTTTATTAAAGCACCTACTACTTACGTTTTAAACAGCATGGTTCTAAAATTGGTTATAGAGGGATACTTCCATGAGAGTAGTTCAATCTGAATTTGGACAATGTTTCATGCAAATATTACCGATTTTTACAACTAGCGAACGGCATTATTTCGATTTTTGACTGATTTTTCAACTTTGAAATTTTTGAAAACTTGATACATATTCTAATAGGAAATTTTACGCTGATTCCGAATATACCACATGTTAGTATGCTGAAAAATAGTGGCATAGGGTTTTTTGGAGGTCCTGAAACCAATTCCGAAGGTTATTTTTGCGGCACACTCAACGGAAGTCCGTAAAACTGCCCTCAGCCACCTCTTCAGCAGGTGTCAGCCTGAGAACTGAGTCTGATTAAGCACCGAATTCATATGAACCGGCTACCAAAGTTCTATATCGTACAACGACTTTGACGTATGCTTTCGATTTGATATAAGTCATCAAATTACGGTCTAGAGTTTCATTTCTAACCTAATATTATGATTTTCGAACGAGTGATGAGCTTAATCCTCCAGCATGATTACTTACTTACTTACTTCGTCGATCCTCTTCTACCTTGCGGTGTTGAGGTTCCAGCATGATTACACTCAATTAGGTAATTATACTCAAGCACTTTCTGATAAGTACCAACTTTACCTTTGATAATGCAGTCCACTGAGTTTCAGACAATCTCGGGCCAGGCCGAGAAATTTACACCTACTCCCGCTCATGATTATAGCAAATTCAGTCAACGAATTCAAAACATTCACTAATTCTTTTTATCTGGCAAATAAGAGACGATTTCGATACGGATTTAGCTAAAATTCAAAAAAATTCGATTAATTTCAAGCACTAATGGTCGAGGGGGTTCGTGAAATAAACAAACCTGGAAGAGCGAAACCTTCGCCACGGAAAAGAGATGGATGTATGGATCTCACACATGGAGTACTGCAAGATAGAAATGGAAGACAGAAGGAAATACGTACATGAGTGTATCCTTGCTGTCACACTAGCGCTGTGTAGCGGTTGCTAACATAGTTGTCTGTGCCTTCTTCCCTTGTTCAAATAGAGTGATTTCTCTCTTCTGATAGGTTCCCAGGATACTCAGTTTTCAAATGAGAAATATTAGGGTTAATGTTGATGGATCAATCTAATCTCTTCTCTGTGAAGTGCTCACCATCCATTGTCACCATCCCAATAGGCCAGCGACTCTACCGGCAGTCGTTGTAACTTGTTTTCATCTAGTTCCTGTGTTCACCTCATACACTTCGGTTGTAGCTCTGAAGTTTTAGCGAGTTCGTCTTGACATCTGAAGGAGAGAAATATAAGATTCCTCTCTTTGACGGGACGAACTATGATAACTGGGCTTATCGGATGGAAGTTTTACTGAAGGAAAGAGGTGTATGGGAGTGTGTGTCGATTCCCCCTGTACCGCCTAGCAGTAATGGCGCGACCCAGAAGAATGATGAAGCTGCTGATCTGACTATTGACAAGAAACAGATGAAATGCACTTCTTTGATTGTGCAGAAGATTGCGGATAGTCATCTAGAATATGTTAAAGGTCGTACAACGCCCTACAAAATGTGGAAGTCATTGAGAGACACGTTTGTCAAGTACGTTGTCGCAGCATGTTGATAGAGTCTGGCATAGACAAGCAACTCTGGTCAGAGGCAGAAAAAGCAGCAGTCTTCCTGATCAACAGGTCACCGACTGCAGCACTGAATGGTGTAGTACCTGCTGAGCTTTGGTTCGGAGTAAAACCTGATGTACAAAAACTTCGAGTGTTTGGCTGTTTGGCGTTCCTCAAGACACCAAAAGAACTTATTAAAGAAAAATTCGAATCCAGGACAACAAAATGTTATATGGTAGGTTATACTACGAATGGGTATCGCCTGTGGTCAGATGAGGAGAGGCGTATAATCCTGGGGAGGGACATGATCTTTAATGAAAAGTTCATGGCCAAGGATGCTCTCAATCAAACTGAAGAGCCCACTGGGGTAAAAATCTCAATAAAGTCTTTGCTAAAATGTCCTACAGCCTTACAATTGTAACATTTGAATTTCTTTTTAATACCACCTACCTTTTTCTTCGTAGAAGAAAAAGCAGTGTCTGAAACTGGAGCACTCGAAGTTTTGTCCTTGTGCTTCGCTTCTTCCTCGAACAATCGTTTCTTGACAAATGCGAGAGTCAAGGTTTCTGCCGACAGAGTTTCTAATGCTGTGACAACTACGTCGTATTTAGATGGAGACGGCAATGTCAACAACAAATGACTGACAATACTTGCATCATCTAAAGTTGCTCCTGCATTCCTAAGATCGCGAATATATCCATCGAATTTCAAGAAATGACGTTGCAAACTGTCGGCCGGATCCAGCTTCATCGTAAGAAGTCTCCTTCTCAATGATAGTTGAGTTGCGATGCCAACTTTGACAAACGTGTCTCTCAATGACTCCCACATTTCGTAGGGCGTTGTACGCCCTTCAACATATGCTAGATGACTGTCCGCAATCTTCTGCCCAATCAAGAAGCGCATTTCATCTGTTTCTTGTCAATAGTCAGATCAGCAGCTTCATCTTTCTTCGGGGTCGCGCCATTACTTTCAGGCGGTACAGGGGGAATCGACACACACTCCCGTACACCTCTTTCCTTCAGTAAAACTTCCATCTGATAAGCCCAGTTATCATAGTCCGTCCCGTCAAAGAGAGGAATCTTATATTTCTCTTCTTCAGATGTCATGACGAACTCGCAAAAACTTCAGAGCTACGACCGAACCGAACATTTTACACACGAAAAAAATGGTTGCGGAACGACTCAACAAAACGAACACTAGTTTCACGAAACTCTCAACTATTTCGCCAAAAACGAATCCCGTTAGTCGCACATCACTAAACTTTAGTATTCTGAGCAACCATAACGTGTAATAATCACGGGAAAATGGGAAATTTCCCAATTGCAAGTTTCACACCTGTAGGTAAAACCTTGAACAAGAAGTGTCATTCTTTGGTATTCCTGGTTTGGTTTTCCTGGATTATTGAGGCCAAGCTATTGAGCTTGTACCCTCTGTACATGTTCCATGTTAAGTTTTTTTTTAAATTCATATTTAAGCAAAACTGTAGTGTACAATGTACAAGAAAGTTATCGGAAAATTAATTAAAAAAAAAAAAAAAAAAAAAAAAAAAAAAAAGTGTATTTCTAATGAGGTGAACACAGGATGTAGAGGAAAACAGGTAACAGCAACTGCTGGTAGAGACTCGATGGTAGCCGTACACCGGCCCGCGGTTCCCTCCTCCGCCGCGCAGCGGCGCTAGTCTCTCCTTTTATCAGACTGGGCTTGTATGATCGCTCCGACCAGTAAATCTACGGATTTATCCGTATGCCAAGAAAAAATAGATTTATTGGTGAGGAGATTGTGTACCAGTCAATCCCTTAGTAAAAATGAAGATTAGTTGGGCATGTAGATCAGAATGATGTGTATTATAGTTTAGTGGTCTGGATACTCGCAAGCTCGCATCTCAAAAATACATAACATCAAGTAGTCAATCCCTTAGTAAAAATGCAGATTAGTGGACATGTAGGTCAGAATAAAGTGTATAGTTTGGTGATCTGGATGCTCGCAAGCTCGCATCTCAAAAATACATGACATCAAGTAGTCAATCCCTTAGTGAAAATTCAAATTAGTTGGACATGCAGGTCAGAATGACGTTTTAAAAGTATATTTTGGGAGTTGTACGAGCAAAAAAAAGTTGTCCAGTCAACAGGATTTGAACCCACAACCTTCGTCTCATGAGACTGTTATCTCAACCTATGAGCTACGACTCATTTATTGTTTGAGGAGACAATCACAGTACTTCACCATTCAGTAGGAGGGAGATAAAAGGGGAGACTAGCGCCACTGTGCGGCGAAGGAGGGAACCCCGGGCCGTTGTACGGCTACCGTCGAGTCTGGTAGAGTCGCTGGCCTATTGGGATGGTGACAATGGATGGTGAGCACTTCACAGAGAAGAGATTAGATTGATCCATCAACAGATCTGAAACTGGAAAAATGAATCCTCCATTTTCATGGGATGGTGACAAGTGAATAATAAAAATCAGAACCCACACAACCATTTTGAATGGCGTTTGAACAGCGTTTCATCAATATTTTGAACAATAAATTAAAATCATTACATAAAGCTAAAATAGTCAAGGAACGAACGATTACTGACTGATAACGACGAATTTATTGGTAAAAAACTGTGACGTTGGAGGAGCGGCGGGAACAGTGATTGTTCACGAATCGGGGAGGGAACACTTGTCAGTCTCTGTCTATTGATAGGGGGAACACTCGCTCTTCTGCTTTCGCGGAACTTGTGGAGGAGTGGCGGGAACGGTGGTTGTTCGCGAGGTAGTAACAGTTCACAGGGAACACAGTGGGTGGCGTAAATACTCGGCCAGGAAACACACGACTTTTCGTAAAAACTTGGCTAGGGGTGACTTCCAACTTGGACTCGGATTCGGACAAACCTGGAGGGGGTGGCGTCGTTATTTACATAGCTTCACCCCCCCCCCCCCCACCTCACCTGGGCGCTCGGCCAGCACCGGCCGGTCTCGGGGAGGGGTGAAGGGCGCCGTCGCTTCAGGCGGAAGTGCCTGAGGGTGTTCGGCCTCCCCCGCCCGTTCACGGGGGTCTGTCTGTGGCGACCTCGCAACTCTCTTGCGGTTTTGGCCCCATGTCGGCGCCTGAGGTGGCGTTTCACATTAGCTACAACAAATCTCACTAGGTTTGAAACGTTCTCTGTGGTCTGGCTTGATAAGAGAGAATGTCTCAGGAGTGGGAAAACGGACCTAAGGTTCTGTAATCAGATCATTCAATAACAATTAATTTTACACATTATTCAAGTACCTCCTACTACTCAATAGTACCCACCATGTAGTGCCTTATTTTCGCATTATTAGTTCATTATGGTTACTTAGCAATATTAGTTTGTAACGTAGGTAATAAATCAGCTTTCTTTTACACTACAGCAGCTTAGGGTTCATGAGATGTTGTGATGAAATAAAAGCATTTCAAAAAGTGGCGAACGATTTTCATGCTATGAAAACTAAGGGAGTTACACCTCCCCACCTGCGCATAGGTTGTACATGAAAATCAGTAGAAGTGCGATATTTTCGCCGTAAAGTAGGTAACAGTCGGGAAAAAAATGGAATCGTCCTGTTAATCATTAATAAATGATAAAAGATGTGTTAGCCACTGGAAGTTAACACAGATGGCATCTCTGTAATGCATAGGACTAGGTAGTTACAGGTGGTATTCTGGAGACTTGGACACTAGCCATCCTTACATCCAGGCAGAGCTGAAAACCATAGTGTCGAGAATATTATACCTTGTTGTCATGTTGACAAGTAAACTATGCAAATAGCTGACATTGCTTGTCACCCTCATACGGTTCAGTATTTACCTATTAGTTCTGTATGTTTTTATTATGCCAGGTATTGAATGATATGTGATTTATATTAGGCTATTGTCCGGCAGTGACCTTAAACTATGTGAACGCAAGATTAGTTTGTGCAGTCGAGATCCCAATGAAATGGATGTCGAGGATTTTACAAAAATTGAAGAGTAAGAAGTTCCAGACATCAGCCACAAAGATGTCCAGATTACAGAACCGTTCTTTAAATCATTTAGGAAACTAAAAATATTCAGAGTCCTGTGAAAAGACGTGCCATGGGTGCTCCTGCCAGACGAGAATATTCGGTAGGTATCGCCTTTTGAAAGGTAAGTACCTAGTGAGGTAGAGGTAAGTGTACACTACCTACTTTCCGTACTTATATTATTACTTATTGTCTTCCATTTATATTTCCATAGACAAAAACTGAAGTAGGTACTCAACCCATTCAGCGCGAGTCTCAAGAGGCGGAACAACTCCCCTGTGTGGAAGTTGAGTTTTTATGACTTGTCACATTGTTACTTTTTTTAAATCGTTTGAAAAAAAAATAAAATAAAAATCACAGCACTACACAACCTGTACTTTTCATTTGCCATGAATTGAAGTTCAACGTTAGTATGATGTTCATGCAGTACCAAGGTTAGAATAAGGATAAAATCAATACAAATCAAGAAAAACGTGCCAAAAATGAGGAAAACTGGCTTGGATTGGACTCCATTTTCCTGGCTCGAAAACATGCAATTCGCCAAGGGAGTGCTCAGAACTGCTATCTGTATCATACTGAAGGTAAAACCACCGTATGGGACAAAAGAATGCGGCAGCCCCTTCTATGGACCCATGAATAGGTCGTGGAGGGAGTGGCGTGGTAATATTACCACACCCGCACTGATTGGGTTAAGTTATTAGAAGTTTTGAGGCTTAGTGGATACCCGAAAGTTAACAAATGTTGAGGTAAATGACACTCAACAGTATCGAGCAGGAAGATTAGGAAATGCCCCATTCAACCTGCACATATTTTGAGCTAATCCTGGAAACAAATTGAGTACCTACCTTCAAAAACTCAGTATTTCATATTTATTACACTTTCAGAGTGGAATCGCGCCTGATTGCGCACACTTAAAAATTAAGTGATGGGTCATTTCTTCATGAAATGTCACATAGAATTCAAATCTGCAATGCAATAGGGGGCTTCTAATATGAAATAACGAAGTTGATGTCAATTACGCACGTTTGTGCAATGCGGAAATTTTTCATTTTTGATAGCCTTAAAAAAAAAAAAATAAATTGTAATGGATTTAAATATGTTTTACTTGGCGTCGGTAGATCAAGTGGGAAAAATATATTCTCGCGTGGAGCACTGGGCTCGCATAGTGGGTGCTGGGTTCGATCAGTTTGGTACTGAGCCGTTTTGTAATATTCCGGCCTAAGATTTATATCTGTAGGAGGAATATGTTGAGCTTGGTTGAGGTACTGAAAAGTATCCTTTGCTTTTTGCACATTTGGAGTGTATTTGACACTCGGATCGGCCGGGTAGGCTTGCGTCGAATATCGTGGGTATTCGGACAGCTTGGTCGAATCATAATGATTGACTTCAGAGCGGGTCTGAAAGGTATCCTCGATCTTTTGTATAGGCGAGGCTTGATCGAACGTTTCTTTAACGATTTTAACATGGGGGAGAAGGCGATCTCGTCGTGAGGATCGCGCCTTGCGCCGTCGCTGGGACCAGCAGATTCGCCGGGTAGCCTGTAGGGAGCGCTACGGGGGCTACGCGGCCCGGCTTCGCCATCGTCTGCCTCCCCTTGCATGAGGAAATAAGACGGCCGACGTTCCATCGAAATAACCGAGTTTTTAGCTCGTTTCGATGCATCTATGTATAGAAATAGAGGGTTTGGGAGGTGGAATCGCTTGACAGAGCTTCTTTCCTTTGCTCGGATGTCAGGGTCCTACCTTGTAGTCTTGAAAAAGACTTCCTTGGACGGTAAATTAGAGCGTATGAGCTGAGTAATTTACCGGCGTGCCCACAGCGGTCGGTGACGAGCCTAATGCTCCGGGTGACACGGCTCGGAACGTCACTCGGGCGTACGATCTAAAGAGAATCTCGATAGATGTACCGGGTGGCGTCCTGACAGATGAACTACGTTGGGCAATGAGCAGGATGAATAATCACTGGACTCGTAGATGCCAATGCGAGATCTGTGTGGAGAGAAGGTAGGCCTTGTAGAAAGCAGTAGGAAGCCGTTCTTGAGATGAACTCGGAATGCAGAAGGTTCGTCAGCGTAGAGCGTGTAGAATTCTTCGTACTTCGAGGTGTCGTCGTCGAGAGCGGAGAGTAGAATGAATTTTTTCATTAATTCGACTGTGTAATCTCATTGGCTCGCACATTGTTTTATCAGTATCTGCGAGTATGATAGCTGAGCTGGTCCTCCGGGGTGGTTTCCCCACGTCCGTCGCTGCGACGGGGTCCCCGGGGGTGGCTTTTCGAGATACTTGTCGCATCTCTCTCGCCCAATAAATGTTTAGGGAGGTCGCCTTGTGTGTTATTACTACATATTTCACTTTTGAGACACAATTTAGTATTTTCTCTCTAATGAAATATTTTGTTTGACGGAGTTATAACTCGACGTCTTATGAATATTTTTGTGTTGTGTCTAAAGATGATTGGTAGCCCTGAAATTAGGGGGTGGTTTTCACCATAATAATAATAAAAACATTGAGATCAAAGAAAAATTATTCTTTGACCCACTATTAACGATTTTAACATGGGGGGGGGGGGGGGGGGATGTTTCAAGGGACGCCCAGTATATGAAAAATCGTTTTAGAATGTCATAAAACAGATTTTAACTGAGCATTTTTGAAAATTTTCATTTTAAATTTTTGGAGCCACTAAAATAGCTTCATCTTTCTTAAAACTTATCTAAAAAGGTAGGCAGGTGTACAGATACAATAATACCCAAATGGCACAAGATTTGCAGTCAGGAACTGCCTAGTTTGATTTCTGCCGCTACGCTTCGCATCCTAATTTGGAATTTCCGTTGAGAAACAACGAAGAAGAGTTGGTCGCAGAAGGCAAAGGCATCTAACGAAGATCTCCCACCAACACCCTTAAGAAAAGACACGTCAATCTGATAATCGGATTGATAACAGTACCTATAAATTTCCAATACTTCCCATCTTGCTGCCACATTTAGTTGGTATATTCAGTGCTTTTTACTTTACTAGTTGTAATTGCGAAACGATAATAATTAACATTCATTGTTGTTTTCGGTTCATCTTTAAGTATTTCGTACGCGAACGAATGATGTCGGTTGATAACCATTTCGGTTTGCCTGAAGAGGTGTTTGAAATCATTTTGCTACACTTAGCTTTGGGAGATATTCTATCTTGCTCGTTAGTTTGCCTTGGTTGGCGCAATGCCGTCAATAGCGACCGCATCTGGGAAAAGCTGTGCAGGAAAAACATATCGGAGGAGAGATTGAAGTTACGGACTGAACGCAAGAGAGTGGGATCTTCGTACGAAATGTTCGAAACCGAGAATCTGCCGCTACTGTGTGTTTGGAGAAGGAGATACATGGATGACGTTGATCTCAAAAGAAATTGGAAACGTGGATGCTGCCGGGAAGACTTTATTTGCAGTAATTTATTTCCCTTTGGCCAGATGGAAACTGATAATGAACTGTTGTTGATGCCTGAGGGTACCAACTATTCATCATACACCTTGTTCAACATAGTGGACAAACCTATCATGACAGGTGAAATACATCTCGCTCTTAGTAACCACACACCACAACTCTTCAAAATTTCCAACAACATCCTGGTGATTGTTCAACGCACGTTGCTTCAAGTTTATGTAAAAGACGAAGATGAAAACCTGAAGTTGAAGTTTTTCGCTCTATTCGACAGGGACCGTTCGGAGACCATCCCCGATACCCCAGACCTGACAAACTGGTATGAGCAAATTGGTTACCCTAGCAACATGAATGACGTAACATGGGACCACAATGGGAAGTATTTCACCGGCAAGTATTCACGTTATGATGGAAATCGATGGTACTCAACTCTGCACATATGGGATCTGGAATTCCAAACCAAAATCCAAGAAGTGAATTTTCCTTGGCAGGTGCCCGGAGAACAATTAGAAAGTGACTATTTCTTTTTACATGGTAATACCATACGTATAGTTTTGAAATATCAGAGTAGCACCGTGATTCGTTCCTATGATATAGAGAAATCTAGTTACAGTGAAACTGTTCTGCAACTAGAAGGGCGTATGGTAAGTAAACTACTCACGGGAACAGTGGCTATTATGGACAGTTCTTGGGAGAACGATTTGTTTTTATTTGACTTGAGAGACGGTCGAATGTTGGACACGTTAACATATAGGCGCAATTCAGAGGTCGGGATAGTACAGGCCTTTGGGAATCTCATTACTTACGCAGAACGTGGATATGATGGAGATCCCCCCACAGTGACTGTCTATGATACGGAAAAGCTGCGTCTGGTAGACAAATTCCAAGTTGAGAGGAGGTACAGAGATGTCTATAGGATTCACATCGTCATGGACAGCATTATGCTCATCAGTACAGGTGAGCAGCTCCTCATTCGAGATATGAAGACACAAGAAATCCTGCGAACAGTCGAATGCTTAGATTTCCTTCCCCCGGACCCTTCCTGCTCCAAGATGGTTGTTGTGAAACCGGATGAGGAACTCGTAGTTCTCCACTTCTGGTAGGAGGTAATTATGTACCAGAAACATCTACCGATTGTCTTCACTTGTATAAGTTGTAATTTTTTCATGTTTTAATAGAATCATTCAATATAAATCAATTTCTATATAAATATCGTGAATTTGTTGAGAATTTTTTGAATTCCCTTAATACCCACAAAGTTCGAAATATTTGCCTTATTTAACAATTCACTTTAAATTCCAAAGTCTTCTATCCTTGAATAAAAATGTGGTGCGAGGCTTCACACTACTTTCCCTACTTGTATTCCCCACACATGGATGCTATTATGATGGGTCGCATCTATTGGAGAAGTAACCAAAAAATTTCCAGTCATACATACATACAAACATTTTCATGAAACGTATAGATATGAGTTCGGGTTAAACAAAATACTCATCCTAGCATGAGTTTCAGAAATAGATTTTCAGGGTGATTGCAAAACTTTCCCTCGACCCTTCGGGTTAAGTAGGGAAAGTAAAAAAACCCTATATTGGTCTTCTTAGCAAAAGTAAATCTGGGCTTCCAGTGCTGCATGTCCTGTTAAGGTACCTTCTATCTCCCAATAGAAATTTTTCCTGAAAAGTATTTCCTTGCCCTCCAGGGTCACACATTTTGGAGAATTTCAGTTTGTGGTTTTCACTCGAAATTTCAATAATACCCAACGTCCCAGTCATGCAGCATGACCGTGTGAACGAATTTTCGTAAATTATCCTACTGTTTTATGTTACATTATTATGGGAAATTTTCTGAAAATGGGGATTTCGGAAGAGTTTGTATGAGGCTGTTAGCTGTTTTAGCATGTTGGTTTAGAAGTTCTTCCGACCTTCCCTCTAAACGCAGAACTTCTTGTTGGGCTACTCCGTCAGTAGTAGAGTAGCTGCCCCATCCTCCAAGCCCAGGCTTCTTATTGCCCTCCTTGTTCCCCTGAGCCGAAGGTTCACTGCTCGGATGATGGAGAACTGGGTTTTCACCCTCACCCAAGAACAAATTTGTGAATATGGGTGAGACCTTATGTTACATTGTTTTGAAATTTGAGCATTGAGTGCAAAGCGATTGTTCACCACCAATTTTATGACCAAAAAACTCCTTTTAAATAATATTCTGTGATTAAAAAAAGATCTTGAATTTTAATCTTTTATTACTTTTTGACATGGATAGGTATGTGTTTTGGCTGGGGGGACACTTTTTTTTCTCCACACAAAATGCAAGGCTCCGGCACTTTAGATTATTATTAACTCGAAAAGTGAACGCTAGGTAGAATTTCTATTGATTTTTCACGTACGCTCTGGAGACTTGGACACTAGCGCATCCTTACATCCAGGCAGAGCTGAAAACCATATTGTCAAGAATTTTACACCTTGTTGTCATGGTGACAAGTAAACTATGCAAATAGCCGCCATTGCTTGCCACCCTAGATATCATGTGGTTCAGTATTTACCTGTTAGTTCTGTATGTTTTTATTATGCCAGGTAATGAATGATATGTGATTTATATTAGGCTATTGTCCGGCAGTGACCTTAAACTTTATGAATGCAAGATTAGTTTGTGCAGTCGAGATCCCAATGAAATGAATGTCGAGGATTTTACAAAAATGGAAGAGTAAGAAGTTCCAGACATCAGCCACGAAGATAATGTGGACTATCTAGTTTACAGAACAATTGTTTAAATCATTTAAGAAACTAAAAATATTTAGAGTCCTGTGAAAGGACATGCCATGAGTGCTCCTGCCAGACGGGAACATTCGGTAGGTATGGCCTTTGAAAAGGTAAGTACCTAGTGAGGTAGAGGTAACACTACCTACTTTCCGTACTTATATTATTACTTATTGTCTTCCATTTATATTTCCATAGACAAATACTGAAGTAGGTACTCAACCCATTCAGCGTGGGTCTCAAGAGGCGGAACAACCCCCCCGTGCGGAAGTTGAGTTTTTATGACTTGTCACATTGTTACTTTTTGAAAATTGTTAGAAAAAAAATCACAGAACTACACAACCTGTACTTTTGATTTGCCTTAAATTGAAGTTCAACATTAGTAGGTATGATGTTCATGCAGTAGGTACCAAGGTTAGAATAAAGATAAAATCAATACAAATCAAGAAAAACGTGCCAAAAATGAGTTAAACTGGCTTGGATTGGACTCCATTTCCTGGCTCGAAAACATGCAATCCGCCAAGGGAGTGCTCAGAACTGCTATCTGATTCATACTGACCCTTCTATGGACCCATGAATAGGGGTCGGGCCCCGGAGGGAGTGGCTTGGTAATATCACCACACTCGCAAGGCGCAAACCCCAGCTGTGGTAATATTACCACACCCGCACTGAGTGGGTTAAGTTATTAGAAGTTTTGAGACTTAGTGGATACCCGAAAGTTACCAAATGTTGAGGTAAATGACACTCAACGGTATCGAGCAGGTAGATTAGGGAATGCCCCATTACACCGTCACATATTTTGAGCTAATCCTCGAAACAAATTGAGTACCTTCAAAAACTCAGTATTTCATATTTATTGCCCTTTCAGAGCGGAATCGCGTTTGCGATATCTTAAAAATTCATGTCATGGGTCATTTCTTCATCAAATTTCATGTAGAATTCAAATCTGCAATGAAATATGGGCTTCCAATATGAAATAATGAAGTTGATGTCAATTACACACGTTTGTGCAATGCGGAAATTTCACATTTTTGAGAGCCTTAAAAAAAAAATAAAATAAAATAAAAACATTAATATTAAAGGAAAATTATTCTCTGACCCATCATTAACGATTTTAACATATGAGGCCAGAGGGATGTTTCAAGGGACGCCCAGTATATGAAATTTCATTTTAGAATGTCATAAAACAGATTTTAATTAAGCATTTTTGAAAATATTGATTTTAAATTTTTGGAGCCTCTAAAATAGCTTCATTTTTTACAGAACATATTAAAGAACATTTTTTAGAACATTTTCTAAAAAGGTAGGGGTACTTACAGATACAATAATATCCAAATGGCACAAGATTTGCAGTCAGGAACTGTTTAGTTTAATTTTTTGCCGCTGGCTTCGCATCCTTATTTGAAATCTTAGTTGAGAAACAAGTCACACAAGTTGAGAAGTTGGTCACACAAGGCAAAGGCATCTAAAGGAGATCTCCCACCACCAACCGTCAGAAAGAACATGTTCATCTGATAATCGAATTGATAACAGTATAAATTTTCCAAATTTCATATTTTGCTGCCTGACCTAGTTGGTATATTCAGTGCTTCCTACTTTCCTTGTTGTAATTGCGAAACGATTATATTTAATCGTTAACATTCATTGTCGTTTTTGGTTTATCTCAGTTTTTTACGCGGACTTCCAATGTCGGTTGATAACCATCTTGGTTTGCCTGAAGAGGTGTTTGAAATCATTTTGCTACACTTAGCTTTGGAAGATGTTCTATCTTGCTCGTTAGTTTGCCTTGGTTGGCGCAATGCCGTCAATAGCGACCGCATCTGGGAAAAGCTGTGCAAGAAAAACATATCGGAGGAGAGATTGAAGTTACAATCTGAACGCAAGAGAGTGGGATCTTCGTACGAAGTGTTCGAAACCGAGAATCTGCCGCTGCTGTGCGTTTGGAGAAGGAGATACATGGATGATGTCGATCTCAAAAGAAATTGGAAACATGGATGCTGCCGGGAAGACTTTATTAGCAATAATTCATGTCACTTCGACGAGGTGGAGACTGACAATGAACTGTTATTGGTGCCAAAGGATTCGGGGTCATCACTATCATCATACAACGTTTTCAACATAGTGAACAACCCACTCATGACAGGTGAAATACGTCTCGCGCTGGGGGACCAGGAACCAGAACTTTTCAAACTATCCAACAACATCCTGGTTATTGTTCAAGGCACGTTGCTGCAGGTTTTTGTTAAAGACGAAGATAAAAACCTGATGGTGAAGTTTTTCGCTTTGTATGACAGGAACCATTCGGAGACCATCCCCGATACCCCAGACCTGAGACCTGGTATGAGCAAATTGGTTACCCGAGCTACTATGACATAGAGTGTGACCACAATGGCAAGCATTTTGTCGCCATGCCTCCACGTTATGATGATGATAATGAGCTGCAGTACTCACTGCACATATGGGATCTTCAATTCCAAACCAAAATCCAAGAAGTTGCTTTGCCTATGCAGATGCCTGGTGAACAATTAAAATGTGCCTCTTTCTTTTTACGTGATGATACGATATATATAACTTTGAGATATCCGAGTAGGACATTGATTCGTTCTTATGATATAGAGAAATCTGGTTACAGTGAAACTGTTCTGCAACTAGAGGGGCGTTTGGAAAGTAGACTGCTCACGAGAACAGTGGCTATTATGGAGAGTCTCTCGGAGAGAAAATTGCTTATATTCGACTTGAGAGACGGTCGAATGTTGGACACGTTGACAACTAGGAACCGTTTATTGAGCAGTAGAGAACAGCCCTTTGGGAATCTCATTACTTACGCAGAAAATGGATATCCCCCCACAGTGACTGTCTATGATACTGAAAAGCTGCATTTGGTTGACAAATTCCCAATTGAGAGGAAGTACGGACTAGTCTACAGTATTCACATCGTCATGGACGACATTATGCTCATCAGTACAAGTGAGCAGCTCCTCATTCGAGATATAAAAACACGGGAAATCCTGCGAACTGTCGAATGCTTAGATTTCCTTCCTCCTCACCCTTCCTGCTCCAAGTTGTTTGTGCAAAAACGGGGAGGTGATATCGTAGTTCTCCACTTCTGGTAGAAGGTAATTATGTACCAGAAACATCTACCAATTGTCTTCATTTGTTTAAATTGTAATTTTTAATTTTTTCATACGCAGTGCTTAATGTAATCATCATAAGCAACACATCCAATATTTACTTATTCAATATAAATATCGTGAATTTGTTAAAATTTTTTTGATTTCCCTTAATACACACAAACGTCGAAATATTTGCCTTTTTCGACAATTTAGTTTAAATTCCAAAATGTTCTATCCCTTAATTGGGTCGTTTCTATTGGAAAAATAATCAAGAAAGTGCTAAAAAGTTCCAGTCATGCAGCATGATCGTGAGTGAATTATCGTACTATATTATGTTACATTGTTTTGAAAATTGAGGACTTTGAGAGAAAATAAATTGTGAACTGCCAATTTTATGGCCAAAACCCCGTTCTAAATAATAAAATGTATATATTTATTTTAATATACACATTTATTATGTACATTTTTCTGCATAAACCTATTATTAGTGATTTTTTAGCATTTTTTTTGAAATTTGAGTAATTTAATGTGCTGACAAAATGGTAGCCAACTAACTCTTCCTTTCGTTTGGAAAGCTTGATTTGTTGGTGCAAGAACGGAATTTTGTATCTTTTTATACGGCCCGTAACCACTTGGAGGTACGCAGTTAGGGAGAAATTTATAACACTGGTGAAGTAAGTTAATATGAGTTGTGTGAGAGACTGAACCTTTTCTGGGGAAAACCAGGCATGTGACCTATAACACCTGTTGAAAACCAATTCCAGACTAGCAATATATCCCAGCATGATTTTTGGGGTTAGATCAGAAATGTTGTGCAACAATACCTTCCAACATTGAAGTTTCAGTGACCTCAGAGGTCTATATTTCACCCAAAATACGCGTGTATATGTAACAAACCTACGTCTTAGAACTCGTGGATGTGTACTGAATGGTTAATATGCAGTCTTTTTTTCTTTTTTTAATAAATTTTTATTGGCTCAAGATCACACTTTTACGCCATATTGGGTAATACATTTTTCATTAATTCATATTTTTAGTTATCTGATAATACTAAATATCACACTAGATCACAGTTGATTGTACTAAGGTACGACAACTGAAGTTCTTTGTGACCTCAGAATAAAATCTAAGTTGAATGGAGCTGGGATTTAATCGCTTATATTGTCCATAAGAAGTTGTCGTTCTCGAGAAAATATGGGGCACTCCAATATTTTGTGTTGCGCAGTGTCTACCTCTGACCCAGTGTCTCTAACAGTAGCCGCAGCCGCTGGTTACATTTCCAATCCCAAATCGTTGAAAATAGGAATTACAGAGGAGGTGTCCACTTCGTAATCAGGAAATGTTTTTTATGAAGTTTTTATCTTCAGATGGACGGAAGTCAAAAAAAGGTTTTGTTTTAATGTTAGTTCTGTGGTAGGTGCCTGACGGGTAGGAGTTGAAGAGATTTTTTCAATTTATTTATTGGTCTTGATTGAGAAGTAGGGTAAAGATCCCTCTAGTTATCTGTACAGATAAGTAACACTAAAAATGGACAGATGCTCTAAATATATACGAAATTACAAATTCTTTCAAAAATAAGAGAGGGAGAGAAGGAATTAAGGAAAAATTGAGAGAGAAAAGGGAAAACGCATCAGAAGTGAGGTTTTTTGCCATTTGAGAAATTTCGCCATGTTCGAACGTTGATGAAAATCCCTGAATGGTAGATTTGTCTATTTTTGACATTTTCATGTCTTTTCCCTGGCACTTTGCACAAAAAACTGTCACGTAACGTAACGTAAATATTGACATTTCATGTCTTTGCTATGGCACACAACCAAATTTTCGTTATGTCACGTTACGTTACGTTACGAAATATGCTCAATTTCTGATGATTTCCGCTTACAACCGAGACGTTGCTAGGGAAATGGTACTTCGTCGTTTTTCATCCCACAAAATTCGTTCACCATTCGTTCGAAAGCTCTCGATTTATCCAATCATATTATGTTAACTACTGCTAAGTGCGTGGCCAACAATCACAGTTATGAGCATGGTTATTTGAATTATTGTTTAGTGATCATTCTCAATAATTGATATTGTGAACATGATTGCAACCGCTTGTTAATTTCTGATTGCATACGAGTCTGCTACACATACCTACGCGTCTGCAACTGAAGACATGAAATGTTCCAATGTGTTGCAGGCTCGTATGGAAGCGTTTCGTCTTTACACTCTTTCTTAGTCGATTACATTCTTTCTTAGTCGATTAGTTTAAATAAATGATAACTTCATAAGTTTAAATTAGATTTTAGGATTCTACGCATCTTGAAATGTCCTGGTGGATACGTTGATAAAAATCCCTGAATGGTATATTTGTCTATTTTTGACATTTTCATGTCTTTTCCCTGGCACATTGCACAAAAAACTGTCACGTAACGTAACGTAAATATTGACATTTCATGTCTTTGCTATGGCACACAACCAAATTTTCGTTATGTCACGTTACGTTACGTAACGAAATATGCTCAATTTCTGATGATTTCCGCTTACAACCGAGTCGTTGCTAGGGAAATGGTACTTCGTCGTTTTTCATCCCAAAAAATTCGTTGACCATTCGTTCGAAAGCTCTCGATTTATCCAACCATATTATGTTTACTACTGCGAAGTGCGTGGCCAACAAGCTGAGTTATGAGCAAGGTTATTTGAATAATTGTGTACACTCAGGTGATCATTCTCAATAATTGATATTGTGAACATGATTGCCACCGCTTGTTAATTTCTGATGATTTCATTGAGCTGGTGTTTCGATGATTTGATTCATAGCAGGTGATCCAAATATTGCGAGAACGGTTTGATTTGTGAAGCGGTGGTTAAATCATTTTAATAGGTAATTTCTATGCTTTACACTCTAGGAAGCTGTAATTTCTTATGTAGCCTCTTTAGGACGACGTGACGATGCCCAGGGTCCGGATCTGCCTAGTAATAAATACAATAAGAAAACACACATGAAAATGTCCCAATGTGTTGCAGACTCATATGCAAGCATTTCAAGCTGCTTTGTCTTTTTCTCTAGCCCATGCATGCACTTACTTGACGACCGAAGAATGGCAACACCTTTATCTGATTTTCGGATTCTACGCTTCTTGAAACGTAAATCAACAAATGTTGAGGTGGGGGGGGGGGGGGTCAAAATTTTGTTCTTGGTCGATTACAAAGGTTCACTATTGAAAATAATAAACCAAAAGGAGTAGAATAAGTGATTCTAGCTTATACAGAGAGACGCTAGTCTCGCATTGTCAAGCTTCCAATAAACGATTGCAAGGAGACGCGCCGAGATAAGTAACAAAGTAGAACTTCGGCCCGAATCGGCCTCCTCCCGACCTAACCCTGTCGGCTCAAACTTAGTTTTCTTTGCAAATCTGATGATAAATAAGTAACGGTAGAACGATTCTATACATATAAGCTAAAACGAGGTGTCAAAATGCATGATTTTGAATTTTCTTTTTATTCAGTCTTTATCGTTTACCACACTTGTATAGCCGATATGAAGTTTTCATTGAACCTTGTCGCTGCATAGCGAAAGGGTAGAAAATGGTGGGAGCTTATCAGACGGGGAGATGAAAGAAGAAGAGTGATGAGAGAGGGACAGTATGAAGAAGAGAACAAACATTGGTGAGTCGTATAAATAACCTTATACCTATACAGGGTGATTCCCTCGCAGATGCAAAAAAATATTTGGGTAAAATTACATCAAAAATGGAGTAAAATGCCGCCAACTGCATATTTTTACCATCCGAAGACCCTCACATCAGCTCAAACATTGACGATTTTGAAAAAATAATATTTCTGAAAATCTTTAAAACTTTACTACTCTTTTAAAAAGAATCCTGGAAACTGGCAAACCTAATGAAAACTGCTTCGTCTAATACTCTGTCCAACGGTATAATAAATTTTACTTTTATTATTTAGGGGAGAAAATAATGTTTTAATGTTAAAAAATGTGGGTTTTTCAATGAAATTGTTGGTTTTCTCGAAAGATTACCAGACACCTTTGGAAATTTTCAATAATCTTTTCTTTACTATTTTTCAGGTTAATTATTCTCAAAGCCTAAACGAATGCAGTTCTTGAGTTTTCTGACAGCTGATTAACATACTATAGTTAGTAGGCTCCTGGTCCAAATAAAAACTTGTTAACGTTAGATTGGTATTGTTGACAGCAATCTACCAATCAATTATTGCGCTGGCAGGCATGATTATTATAATTTAGTCGAATTGAAACTTTGTGTTGCTACAATATTATGGACTTTTTCAAAACAAAACTGTTGAAAAATGGCCTTATATACCACAAATGTTGAAATGAAATTTGAGGCAAAGTGGAGAAATCCGAGTTTAAAAGAAAAAAAAAACACGGTTTTCCTGAAAAAACCTTTAAAAAAAATCTCGAGTACGGATTGAGATAAAAATATGCGGTTGGCGGTATTTTACTCCAATAGTTTCACCCAAAAATTTTTTTGCATTACGAGGGAATTGTATATATTATTCGTCCATAGCATTTTATTATATTGCTTCAACACAATTCCAGAGCGTAGGGACTACACAAGGTTGACATTGGATATACATTGCCGTATACGCTTTTCGAGGTGCCTGTTGCACAATTCGGAAGTGTACACAAACACTTTCATTATTAATACCACACAAGATATGCGCATTGACGTACACAAACCTCGGGTGACAGTGCAAATTATGCATGTGTACACAGACACATGCATAGGGTACCACACACAGTCAGGGCCGTTTTTCGTTCGCCCCGGGGCCCCTCAGGGGGGGCCCCGGATTTTCAAGGTGGGAAGGGGGAGCGCTTCAAAAAAAGGGTCTTTCTGTTTAAAAAAAAAAAAAAAAAATCGTCCTATGACACACCAAACCGAGTACCTCCTTTTTCTTTGCCGCCTTCGGCGATTTTGAAGTCGGTCAAAAAAAGAGATTTTACCTACTTTCGCATCGTCGAAAGTGAAATTGTATTTATTTTATCATTGATTCACCAACACCAGGTACCACTATAGGGTTTTATAGCAGTCAAAAGCTCCACTGGTGAGAATTTAACAAATGACATTCTCAAATTTCTTTCAAAAAAAAACTTGGACATACTGAACTGTCGTAGCCAAGGGTACGACAATGGCTCTAATATGAAACCTTAAAAAGCTGGCCTTCATAATCGTATTATTAAATCCACTAGCTTATTATGTCCCTTGCTCTTGTCACAGTTTAAATTTAGTTCTCTGTGATGGGGCTAAAAGTTCAATAAAATCAATAACACTATTCGGGATCTTACGATTGTATACTTTGTTCAGTTGCTCTTCTCAGAGGTGGGCAATTTTGAAGGACCACGTAAATTTGAACTTGCAACGTCTCAGTGATAGATGGGAAGCGAAGCTGAAGGCTGTCCAGGTTCTACGACATAACATTGATGGAGTGCACGACAGCCTTGTGGAACTGTCCAATTTTATGAAAAATTCTGATCCAGGCGTGTCCCATGAAGCTTCCACCTTAGCTTCTCAGACAAGGAATTCCATTTCCTTGTTGCTCTTACCACGTGGTACAATAATTCCAAATCAATAGCCAGTTGCAAAGCCCGAATTTGGTATAGCGGAGAAGCTCAAAACGGATGCTACCTTTGTCAAATAGCTCAGAAAACATCGAGATGGAACCTAAAAAACTGTTTGAACTTGAGTTTTTCAATCCTCTGGTCGATCTCGTCAATACCGAGATTGAGTCGAGATTCGAGCAACTCGATAAGTTCAAGGATACATGGGGATTTTTGTTAGATCTTGAGAATATACCCGACCACCCTCTACTGCTGGAGAAATGTAAGAAATTAGAGGAGCGATTGACTCACAATACCACTCAAGAAATCGATGGAATGAATCTCTGCATGGAAATCGAGGCCCTTCATCGCTCCGTAAATTGGAAGGAGAAAAATCAAAAACCAACACCAAAAAATATGCTTAACTACATAATAGCACATAAAGTTGAGAACCTCTACCCAAATACTTGGGTAGCACTCCGAATTGTTTTTGCTTGTTTCTAGTTTGCTGACTTCCTCCCTGTTGGCAGACCAATAATCAGATCGTCAACATATATTGCAATTAGGATTTTGTCTCCCCCTTTCCCGCGAATATAAAAACAAGGATCAGCGGTGGAGGGTGAGAATCTCAATTCTCTCAATCTTGCATCAAGTTTCTTAAACCACTGTCGTCCAGCTTGTTTGAGTCCATATAATGCTTTCTTCAGTAGACATACTTTTTCACTTGACTCTTCTTTTTGCAGATCTTCTAACATTCTTTTTGTTTTCAGAAACATCGTTTTGTCTTCTTTTTCGCTTTCCTCGATTAGTATTTTCTGAAGATATTCGTCCAGCCCCCCTGGTTTCTTCATGAAAATCTCTTCATCGAGGGTGCCATTTAGATATATGCTGTTGTCACATCTAGCTGGCTTATCTCAAGACCTTCTTCCGCTGCGATTCCCATTAGTAGTCGGAGTGATTTGAAGTGACTAAATTTGAATAGCTTCTACAATAAGATTTCCCTGATCGTCTAATATTTTCGCTTTTTCTTTTTTGAAAACAACTGTGAACCCTTTGTCAGTAATTTTTCCTACTGAAAGTAAATTAGACGTCAAATTTGGTACTAAAAGTGTATTAGGTAAATTGATTAATCCTTCATTTTTTGTTTCTATTGTGACTATACCTTTACCGGAAATTTCAGCTTTGTGTCCTTTAGACGCGAGTTGTACTCCTCCTGCACTCGATGATGCAATGGAAACAAATTTTGAATGTGATGTGGTCCCACTGTCCAGACACCACAGCATGTCATTTCTAAATTCTGAATTAGCTACATTTAGGCATACGTCTTCAATTTTGAATGTTGAATCTTTCTTTTTACTCCAACATTGTCCAGTTGAATGATTAGTTTTACCACAATTACCGCATTTCTTTCCCGTTTTTTTGTTGACCATGGTTGGCGGGTTTTTGTTGTTATAATTAACTTATTGAACGAAGTTCATCGTTACCTCGAGCTTCTGATTCTTCCAGAATCTTCACTCTGAGTTCAGATGGCGTCGGAAGTTTGTCCCTACTTTCAATTGCAACCCTGAAATTCTCATAAGATGGTGTTAAGCTATACAACATCATAATGCTCAATAAATCGTCATTTATGTCTATATCCATATCTTTCAATTTGTCAACGGCATCAAGAGAAAACCAATAAATTTTCAGTTGCATTCAGTGACTAGGTATACATTATTATATTCCGAAACTTCATCGGACTCGTAAAAATCTGAGTCAATCATTTTAACTCAAAATTATTCAACATAAATGACAAGTCGACACACGGAAACAGTAAACAAAAATATTTAGATGATAAGTGAAACTAAAACGATGATAAGACGATGTGATAAGCAAAAATATCTAGTGTGCATGTCTCGGACTATCGGTCCCGGCCGAAAATCTCAGGACTGGTTGAACTGGTCCTGGACGGTAAATGAACAGCGGACTGTCGGTACTGGACGAGTCCTACGCCTAAACGAACGCCACAAAGGGGGCGTGGTCAGTCCCGAACCGTTCAGAATCCTTAGCCGAACGAACCTATAGAAATACAGGGCGTCCCCTCAAACACCCCCCCCCCCCCCCCCCCCCATGTCAATATAGTTAATAATGGTCAAAAAAATATTTTTTTTTTTCAATTAATGTTTTTTTTTAAAGGCTCTCAAAAATGACAAATTTGCGCATTGCACAAACGTGCGTAATTGAATCAACTTCGTTATTTTATTTTAGAAGCCCCATTTTTATTGCAGATTTGAAATCTACGTGAAATTTCATGAAGAAATGACCTATCACCTAATTTTTCAAGTGTGTGCAATCGGGCGCGATTCCGCTCTGAAAGTGCAATAAATGTGAAATACTTCAATCAACAAACACATCACATCTTACATCAGCTGATCATTGTTCGGCTATTTTGCCCCTGGTCAATTCTTGGACCAATTGACAGTAGAGGCACGTATGGTTCGACTGCCTGAAACATCACAAATAACCCCTCCACCTTATTAATACTAAAATATTCCTTCGTAGGCATTCCTTCTACGTGTAGTGGTTGGATGGATAAGAAGCTCCATGTTGCGATGACGTCAGAGCCAGATGAAATGCGCGAATCAGCTGACCAATCCCCCCCTCTCCGCAAACCCCATCATCCGTTTTGTCCCTGTTTTTATGTCATTTCAATTTCAATTCTTCAAATTCACTATATTCACCCCCTTCTCCACAGTGCGTTATTTCAACATTTCGTTAAAGTATATCGTAAACCGTTCCATCATTCAGTTTCTCACAGGGTTTGTTTCCTTTTCGTCTCGAAAAACGGTAGTTTTGTAGGTGAAGTTGAGTAGTTGGTTATTAATGTTTCCAGTTTGTTACTGATACGAATTCATAGTCATATATTTGTTTTTCCTTTATAAATCATGTTTGGACTGTTCTTAAGTAGCCTACAACCTCCCGATTCAGAAATGCGGTTGAAAAAGCGGGTTTAGTCCGTTGCACGGCGAGTTTTTGGGAAAAACAAGGTGTGTGACGACAGATATTCCGTTCAAAATGCAATGGAAGAGAGTACTTCAAAACAAGGTGAGTTGTATTTTAGTCTACCTTACGGTCAATGTAGTTTACGATAGTGTGCTTAGTGCGCAAGGTTGGTATTGGGTTTGATTGTGGCTACAAGCTTGTAGAGAAGATTGGACTTCTTATCATAAGGGACAAGGTTATGCTTGGAATGTGGGTGGCATTTTAGCTTTGAGGACCCTTTTTATCATGTCCAAGGCACCTTCTCCACTCTGAATGTGGAAGCGTATAGGATGCAGCTGAACACTTTCTGTTGATAGATGACCGCCTTAAATTGTCAGAACATATTTCAAACCTTGCGAAAAAATTAAGAAATACTTCTTTCATTTATTATCGACTTAAAAATATTTTCACCATAAAAACCCTACGAGTGGTGCACCCTACAAAAACCCTACATGGCGCTCGCACACTCCCATCTAACGTACGCAATAATCGCCTGGGGTTCGGCTCTGAATTGTCACTTGCGCTCACTTCAAATAGCCCAAAAACTGCTACTGAAAATATCCAAACTTCAATATAAAAGAGACTTGATTCCATCCATTTCCCAAATCTTTCGACTACAAACAATAAAATTTTACTTGAAGAGACCTGAACTGCTGACGAAAGTAACCACCCGGACAAATCCTCGCCGCCCCGTGAAATTTGAAATACCCAGACGTACCCAAGTTGGCCAAAACCACATTTCATCTCTCGGTCCACGATTTTTAAATAGACTGCCTGATGACGTGATGAGCTATCACTCATCCAAGATTGGACAACTTAAAAAACTGAAAGCATGGAATTTAATGCACGACTGACCCAAATATAGCTCTGTATGTGGGTCATTCTCATTTCATTTGCCGCTTTGGGGCATTTGAGAACCTCAGTGACGTGAAATATGAATGTGCTCGAAAATGAGGTTAGATCAGCTCATTGTACATACATTGCAGATTTGTGTTCCATAGATGAATAGTGAGTTTTTCATTGATGTATTTTATATGTTTTTTTGTATTAAAAAACAGGATTTCCAACTCATGAGTGTCACCAGATTTCAAAAATTGATTTCTGTAAAATGGATGATTTAGCAAAATTGTTGTCGGGGCTCAAGTAAGTACAAAAGAATCACGTTCAAACGTAATATTCAGATTTCACGGAATTCATGTTGAAGGCAGTGTAATTGAGTTAAATCTCAGGAGTGTTACCCTATTCGTGTTACCGTAATATCAGGAGTGTTACTCATCCTTGGTCACACTCCTGAGAGGTAACACTCATGAGAATTTCCGATAAAAATTGCTTCACACAGGATGATGAAGTGACAAAACTCGGGGATGGCTACTGTTTGAAACCTGTCACCAAGCAGTATGGTTGTTGATATAGGATTATTTTGTTTAAGCACCAACAACACTCGTAATTTGTGTTACACTCATGATTGAAAATAAAAATACTCAGGCATATTTCGCTGTAAAAACTGCTGCAACTCCAAGCACTCCACTACAGTCTCACATCTTCAACTGGACAATATAACCTTCACATGTGACTGTTTCCATTTCCATTTCCCTTCAGCTTTCTTGATCGCAAAAATGATAACACTCCTGAGGTCCCATTGAGAAGAGATATGGGGGACTGACTGAAAAACTAGTTTTTCAAGGGTTGGGAAAAATCTTAAAAATGTAAATCCTTACTCTAAATAAAGAGGAACTAACTTACTGCAGCTAGTAACCCTGGCCAGTTCTAGATTGCCATTGTTTCGTAACAACCTAACTTCTACTTAGGTGTTAGGTAGGAGGGGACAGTAACACTCATGAGTTTCCAGGATTTCAGGTTTCATTCGTCATCACTGTGTATTGGTTAAAGGGGATTTTGGGCAGTCAAATTATTACTTCGTTGATCTCCCAACTTATATTACCATTTTTTCCCCAAAATCACTAGTTTTGGTCAAGAATTGTGAGAATTCGTCGTCGGGGACATGAAAGCGCCAAATGAAATGAGAATGACCCATATGTGTTCCATTACACTCAATATACTATTGCTGTGGTATATGGTTATGATGTGGAATGTTTTTAAAATACTATAATGCTATGTTTTAAAACATGCATAGCATGTTTTTTGTACTATGCTATGTTTTTAATACTATAATGCTCTAGCTGTTTTATATACCTGTATATATAGATGTAATAATACTAAAAAAATAGAATGTGTCCAGCTGCTCTGTGAGGAGTTCTACCGCATTGGAAATACCCACACACAGGCACCTGCCTATGTGGGATTTCAGAACAATTTGACGATTTTAGTTATACCTATTTGCTTTACTTATTGATATATTTTCTTTTGTTCACTGTGCTGTCGTTGTGATTGATTGTTTTCTGAAATAAAAATACGTTCTAATCTGAATCTGTGATAGATTCTGGAGATCTAGGCAAGAGGCCCTAGGACATTATACAATCGAAAGGGCCTCACTCAGAGACCTAGATTGGAAAAAGATCAAAAAGTTTGTTGAGTTAAGCAACAAATTTAGGGACATTGTGCAGCCGTAGAATCCCCAAATCGAAAGGGGCCCTTTTTGGGGAAATATAAGCCATTAGGCCTGGGATTTCTTTCTACGGAAGCCCTATGCAGTCAGTGGGTAAATACCTGAGTAAATCGGAAGACTAGCCTGCATGCTTGTCATTGGGGCTTTACGTACCACCCCAACTCGAAGCATTTCAATTATGGTAGGGCTAGCACCACTGGATACCCTCGCAATGGTTTATTCCACGCAAGCTGTGGTTAGGTTGAACATCTTGGGAGAATATTTTCTGTAGTAGTAGCAATCTCATCAAGATGAGTGTGTGGGTTGAGGGTGGTTGTAACCAGACACTAGGTACACAACATGTCGGAAAACCAGGTGCAGCTTGTTCCGCACATGCACTCCTTGAAACTTTGGATAACCCTATATATCCTTCCTCAAACTTCTATAACCTTACACAGAACAACTGTGGGTCAGCCGTCGAATGGCACAAAAACAAGGTTTTGTTTGCTAAAGTTCCGCTAACGTGACTCCATTTTCATGGATCTTCATGTATCCATGGTTACTGCCCCGAGCATATCCTTGAGCGTTTCCACTGCCATCTGAACTGAAGAGCCATGGAGGTGCTCTTGCTCTGCACTTGCTCTGAACTGAACCTGCTCCGGAGAAGCAGTGGAAACAAACCTACTAGGTACACAACATGTCCCGCTGTGCGCACCCCTGCTGACCTGAATTCGAACTAGCGTCAACTGGCAATGAAAATGAGCTCCCATATGTGTAGCTAAGATCTGTAATGGGGCTCCAAACTATAAGAAATCTAGGTACCCCCCCCAGAGGTGCAATGGGGGCCTAAATCCTCATAAATCAGGTAGAGGAGAGTAACAGCATCCCGTCAGAGAGATACCACCCCTACTAATAGCTTTTAATGAGCCATGTTTGGGGGAAGGTTAGTTTTCCAGTCGCCTGGAATTCCATCCAACGCCAAACCCAGCTGTCAATAATATCGAGAAAAGCCCGCAGCTCCCATTGATTCATCAACGGGACGCCAACAGCGCTATCTCTGGTGCTCTGACGGGAGCTTGATGGACCTCTCAGGAGGTAACTCTGTTACAAAACTAACATGCTCCACTACTAGGAGTGCTAGGGAGGCAGTACCTGTTATGCATACTAGCCATTGCCTTCCGCCCTCAATCCACACACTCAAGGTGAGTTTTATTTTAGTATACCATACAGTCAACATAGTTTTGGATCATATTAGGTATTGTACTAGGTGCGTAAGGTTGGTATTGAGTTTGATTGTGGCTACAAGCTTGTAGAGAAGATTGGACTTCTTATCATAGGGGCAAGGTTATGCGTGGAATGAGGGATAATACCTGGGAAAAATCGTTGGACTAGCCTGCACGCTTGTTATTGGGGCTTTACGCACCACCCCAACTCGAAGCATTTAAATTATGGTAGGGCTAGCACCACTGGATACCCTCGCAATGGTTTATTCCATGCAAGCCTTGGTTAGGTTGAACATCTTGGGAGAATAGTTTCTGTGGTAGTAGCCATCTCAAGATAAGTGTGTGGGTTGAGGGTGGAAGACATTGTAACCAGACACTGTACACAACATGTCCTGCTGTGCGCACCCCTGCCGACCTGCATTTGAACTAGTGTCAACTGGCAATGATAATAAGCTCCATATATGCTGCTAAGATCTGTAATGGGGCTCCCCTGCTAGGAGTGCTAGGGAGGCAGTACCTGTTATGCAAACTAGCCATTGTCTTCCACCCCCAACCCACACACTCAAGGTGTTGTATTTTAGTACACCATACGGTCAACGTAGTTTAGGATCATATTAGGTATTGTACTAGGTGCGTAAGGTTGGTATTGGGTTTGATTGGAGCTGCAAGCTTCTATATGATCAGACTTCTTATCATAGGGGCCCAGGTTGTGTTTGGAATGTGTATAAATACCTGGGCAAAATTGAAAGAATGGCCTGCATGTAGCTCAAGATACAGAACCTTACTTAACCTGAACAAAAGGAAAAGCTGGAAAGAGTTCTGTAAAACAATGGAAGACTCTTTAAAATACTTAAAGATTTATTTCTACCGAAGTTAGGACTCTTGCACCCGAATGGCAACTTTGTCACAAAGGAATCAGAAGCTTTAGACATCCCAGCCTCTACTCTCTCCCCGAATTCTATCCCTTATATCGAGGGACTGACTAGTACAGTTGTAACCATGACTCGTAGTGATGGGACGGAATTCTCTTCACAAATTAAAAAACCTATTAGTTAGAAATAGCAGTATTCCAAATCACAGGTTACCTGACCATCGATATACTTCCTCAACATTCAACTAATCTATTCTACCTGTTCAATCACAGGTTTGGGAGGGAAATTCAAGGGGCTCTGAGCAGCTGCCTACAAATCAACCTGTTGTTTAAATCACCTATTACTAGAACCAGTTATTTCAAAGTATCTGGAGATCCTGTTACTTGAAAATCACAGGATTCCATCACTAGAAGAGACTGCTGCTCATCCGTGGGTCTCCTCAACAGGTGCCTCACCTGCGGGAGAAGGCCAAATCTGGAGTTGTTTTCCATGCGCCATGTCCTCCATGGTGGTTGGTGTCTTCTGGGGAAAGCTATTGTGCCGGTCCTGGTTACACTGGTGTTCCTCTTGATTTTTGATGTAAAACTATGACTGAAGCCATTGCACCACCAGACATCCGCAGCTTTTTTAAGGTCACTACTAAAACTATCATTGTTATCATTACAGCCAGCTTTGCCTACAAATTGAATATCAGAAGTACATACTATTACATAGTATGATAGGTTTTGACACGTATAATCCTGCATCATATGCAATGTTTGATATCCCTGCTCTCCCCTGTGTGTAGTTTGTATATGACGGTCTACCCCTTAACTGTCCCCCTGGCGCTTTGCGTATCTTATAGTGTAAACCACCTCGCAGACTTGGTTGGATTGCTGCCCATATTGGCAGTATGGGTATAGTATATGCCACTTGCAATGATATATTATGGGTGGTATAAATGCTGTATACAACATATACAGTTTTATAGGTATGTGTATTATGTAGTGCCACAGTACAGTTCTACTGCCATGGTATAGGTACATAGTTTAATTAGTATAGAATGGTTTCGGCTTCTGTTTAAGCCACCACATTGTATAGGTGTATTTTAATCATTGAGTGAAGAACTTATGGATAATGAGTGTAGGTATAAAATCGATTGATCGAAGCATAGTATTGTAACGGCCCAAAAATATTTGATACCTCGACAGGAGTTCGAACTCGCGTCGTCACAACTACGAGAAATTATTATTAATTTCCCGGAGTTGCAACGCTCTAACGACCAGAGCCAGGAGGCCAGGGTGACCAAACCTCTTCGACTGTGAGAGATATTTTCCTGGAGCGTAACATTTCCCCGGAGTCAAATACCAGCCGTCTCGGCTGGTTTGGGGTCGGACGAATGACGAAGTGTAACTGCAGGCCGCTGGCTCAGCAGATGCTCGCTGGAACAAGTCAGCAGTCGAGCGAGGTCATTGTCGCGGTGTGTTTTGACTCAAGTGAGTGAGGAAATGAAAGGCATAACAACAGGAAATGTGATGTTTACAGTCTTTTGGCTCGAGAGGGATTTAATTAATTATTGTTTCGTATGATTTCGGGTCCTACTGACTGCGCCACTGTAACGGCCCAAAAATATTTGATACCTCGACAGGAGTTCGAACTCGCGTCGTCACAACTACGAGAAATTATTATTAATTTCCCGGAGTTGCAACGCTCTAACGACCAGAGCCAGGAGGCCAGGGTGACCAAACCTCTTCGACTGTGAGAGATATTTTCCTGGAGCGTAACAGTATGGTGTAAGTACTTGCAGATACCGCTTATCTCCAGTCAAACTGCTAAAGGACACGCTGGTGGGCCGGTCATGAATCATATTAGCCTAGTCCAGCGCATCTCCCCAGGCATGTCGTTGCCCCCACCACTATCCATCTGTGAAGGGCTTCCCTTCTCTTACGTATGTGCTATACAGGGTGAATCCCTCGCAGATGCAAAAAAAAATTTGGGTGAAACTACATCGAAAATGGAGTAAAATGCCGCCAACTGCATATTTTTATCTCAATCCGTTCTCGAGATATGATTTTTAAAGGTTTTTTCAGGAAAACCGTGTTTTTTTCCTTTTAAACTCAAATTTCTCCACTTTACTTCATTCAATTTTAACTTTTGACCACATTTTCGGAATCAGCATTAAATTTACTATAAGAATAGTGTACTTGGGTTCTTAAAATGTACCATCCAAAGGCCCTCACATCAGCTCAAACATTGACGATTTTGAAAAAATAATATTTCTGAAAATCTTTAAAACTTTACTACTCTTCCAAAACGAATCCTGGAAACTGGCAAATCTCATGAAAACTGCTTCGTCTAATACTCTTTCCAACGGTATAATCAAGTTTACTTTTATTTTGTTATTTAGTGGAGAAAATTATGTTTTAATATTAAAAAATGTGGGTTTTTCAATGAAATTGTTGGTTTTCTCGAAAGATGACCCTCCATGAACCTACGAGTATGGGGTCGGTTTCTATGTATTTTTTCACGCTGTATCGAATGGTAACATTTTTGTAGATCTCTCCAACTCCGTTATAACCGAGTTTTACACTTAAAATCGCAAATGTTTAGTTTGTTTGTTAGATTAAATGTATGAGTATTATGGGGTAAAACTAGTTAATTAAAGTGAAAAACTCGATTATGACGTAGTTGAGAGATCTGCAAGAATTTCCATTCGATCCAGCGAGAAAAAATACATAGAAACCGACCCCATACTCGTTGGTTCATGGAGGGTCATCTTTCGAGAAAACCAACAATTTCATTGAAAAACCCACATTTTTAAACATTAAAACATTATTTTCTCCCCTAAACAACAAAATAAAAGTAAAATTGATAATACCGTTGGAAAGCATATTAGATGAAGCAGTTTTCATGAGATTTGCCAGTTTCCAGGATTCTTTTTAAAAGAGTAGTAAAGTTTTAAAGATTTTCAGAAATATTGTTTTTTCAAAATCGTCAACGTTTGAGCTGATGTGAGGGTCTTCGGATGGTGCTTTTTAAGAACCAAAGTACACTATTCTTATAGTAAATTTAATGCTGATTCCGAAAATGTGGTCAAAAGTTAAAATTGAATGAAGTAAAGTGGAGAAATTTGGGTTTAAAAAGAAAAAAACACGGTATTCCTGAAAAAACCTTTAAAAAATCATATCTCGAGTACGGATTGAGATAAAATTATGCAGTTGGCGGCATTTTTTTCCATTTTTGATGTAGTTTCACACAAATTTTTTTTTTTTTGCATCTGCGAGGGAATCACCCTGTATACTGGCTATTATATATCATCTACACTCTCGCTGTAGTGACAATTGTGTTCTTGTCTCCAGAGTCCTGCCCTTTCTGTCAAGAGGTGCACACGGGGCCATGCGGAGTGGTCACCCCACCCGAGGCCAGGGGCAGAGACGCAAAGGCACCTGCGGCGAAGGAGAGGGACAAATCCTCCTACACCTTCCTCTGCGAGGTTTGCTCCAAGATGTTCAACACGAGGAAGAAACTGGCCCAACACAGGTTTGACTAATTTATTGTAAATTAAGGGCCATCAAGTCCTCTCTTGAGCCGTTCAGGTTGGCCTCAACTGGAAAAGTGAGGGAAAACCGGAGAATTTTTCGCATCGGGAAATGTCAGGGGATTCGGGGGCGAAAAAACGCTGCAAATTATTTATTACACAACGGTTTATTATTTCTGTGATAGATAGCCCTTCAACACAGATCATTGGTTTATAATTATTAAACTCCATATGTTACATATGATCAGAGCAAAGTGCATTGTGCCTCCTTCCAAGACCCAGTGAGTGTCACAGTAAAAAATACTACAAAAAAAGTGTCACAGTAAATGTTGAAAAAAGTAGATATGCAAGGAACGAATATTGGTTCAGAGGCCGCTCAGCTAATCAGCGCGCCTCCATACCTTGTATTTGTTTCCGAAGAGTCCCAAAGAAGCTCCATCTAAATAACAGCGCCGTGAGTCGATCAGGAATTAAATTAGTCTCGGAGTTTCTGAAGCTGATCTGAGTCCATACATACTTTGTAATTGTATTCCAGGGTGGCCCCCAACTGGAAAATTCAGGAAAAACCTGGTATTGTCAGGGAATTTTGCAAACTACCAAATGTCAGGGAATTTTTTAAATGAAAACTTGGTGTAATACTTTGGAGCGTTTTTAGATGTATTATTTGTAACAGAATTACCTCCTGAGAGGTCCATCAAGCTCCCGTCAGAGCACCAGAGATAGCGCTGTCGGCGTCCCATTGATGAATCAATGGGGGCTGCGGGCTGTTCTCGATTATTTTCGAAGCTGGGTTTGGTGTTGGATGGAATTCCAGGCGACTGGAAAACTAACCTTCCCCGAACATGGCTCATTAAAAGCTATTAGTAGGGGTGGTATCTCTCTGACGGGATGCCTGTTAACTCCTAATGTTAAAAAATGTGGGTTTTTCAATGAAATTGTTGGTTTTCTCGAAAGATGACCCTCCATGAACCTACGAGTATGGGGTCGGTTTCTATGTATTTTTTCACGCTGTATCGAATGGTAACATTAGCAGATCTCTCCAACTCCGTTATAACCGAGTTTTACACTTAAAATCGAAAATGTTTAGTCTGTTTGTTACGATTAAATGTATGTGTGTTATGGGGTAAAACTAGTTAATTAAAGTGTAAAACTCGATTATAACGTAGTTGAGAGATCTGCAGGAGTTTCCATTCGATACAGCGTGAAAAAATACATAGAAACCGACCACATACTCGTAGGTTCATGGAGGGTCATCTTTCGAGAAAACCAACAATTTCATTGAAACACCCACATTTTTTAACATTAAAACATAATTTTCTCCACTAAATAACAAAATAAAAGTAAAATTGATAATACCGTTGGAAAGCATATTAGATGAAGCAGTTTTCATGAGATTTGCCAGTTTCCAGGATTCTTTTTAAAAGAGTAGTAAAGTTTTAAAGATTTTCAGAAATATTATTTTTTCAAAATCGTCAATGTTTGAGCTGATGTGAGGGTCTTCGGATGGTACTTTTTAAGAACCCAAGTACACTATTCTTATAGGAAATTTAATGCTGATACCGAAAATGAGGTTGAAAGTTAAAATTAAATGAGGCAAAGTGGAGAAATCCGAGTTTAAAATGAAAAAACACGGTATTTCTGAAAAAACCTTTAAAAAATCATATCTCGAGTACGAATTGAGATAAAAATATGCGGTTGGCGGCATTTTACTCCATTTTTGATGTAGTTTCACCCAAATTTTTTTTTTTTTTTTTTTTTTTGCATCTACGAGGGAATCACCCTGTATATATATATATATAATTTGGATATGAGAGAAAGTAGAAAGATGTAGGCACAAAAACTTTTTTTTTTTTTTTTTTTTTTTTTTTTGGGTCAGTATTGAGGCGTTTATAAGTAGATACATCATTAAGCTGTCGCAAGCATTCCCTATTGTAGTCCTCGGAGTTTAAAACTACTACGGTCGATCCTTTATCAGCCTTCATTATTTTTATAGAACTATCAGATTTTAGAGTGTGAATAGCATTTTTCTCGCTATGAGTGAGGTTAGGGTGGTGGGGTTACTAACACGTTCCATTAGAGATTCGGTAAAACGTCGTACAGGGTCTGTAGCTTGTAATGTACATGGGTCTTTACTCGTTGGTGGCTTATGTTTTAGTAATGCAGGATGAAGTTCTTTTACTGATTGATCTGGTTGATCTGACCGAAGTGAATGGTCAGCAAAGTGTGCCTTCCAACGAAGTTTTCGGCAGAAATCCACTACATCTTTTGACAGTTCTATTTGATTCACTTTTGGTGCTGGGCAAAATGACAGACCTCTACTAACTACTGACAGTTCATCGTCTGTCAAAACACGAGATGATAAGTTCATTACCTCCTTAGTAGGAACATTAGGATTAGCACTCATTAGTGAGTGCTCATTAGATTAGCACTCATATATACAGGGTGATTCCCTCGCAGATGCAAAAAAAATTCTGAGTGAAACTACATCAAAAATGGAGTAAAATGCCGCCAACCGCATATTTTTATCTCAATCCGTACTCGAGATATGATTTTTTAAAGGTTTTTTCAGGAAAACCGTGTTTTTTCATTTTAAACTCGGATTTCTCCACTTTGCCTCATTTAATTTTAACTTTCAACCTCATTTTCGGTATCAGCATTAAATTTCCTATAAGAATAGTGTACTTGGGTTCTTAAAAAGTACCATCCAAAGACCCTCACACCAGCTCAAACATTGACGATTTTGAAAAAATAATATTTCTGAAAATCTTTAAAGCATTACTACTCTTTTAAAAAGAATCCTGGAAAGTGGCAAATCTCATGAAAACTGCTTCATGTAATATGCTTTCCAACGGTATTATCAATATTACTTTTATTTTGTTATTTAGGGGAGAAAATAATGTTTTAATGTTAAAAAATGTGGGTTTTTCAATGAAATTGTTGGTTTTTTCGGAAGATGACCCTCCATGAACCAACGAGTATGGGGTCGGTTTCTATGTATTTTTTCTCGCTGGATCGAATGGAAACTCTTGCAGATCTCTCAACTACGTTATAATCGAGTTTTACACTTTAATTAACTAGTTTTACCCCATAACACACATACATTTAATCGTAAGAAACAAACTTAACATTTGCGATTTTAAGTGTAAAACTCGGTTATAACGGAGTTGGAGAGATCTACAAATGTTACCATTCGATACTGCGTGAAAAAATGCATAGAAACCGACCCCATACTCGTAGGTTCATGGAGGGTCATCTTTCGAGAAAACCAACAGTTTCATTGAAAAACCCACATTTTTTAACATTAAAACATAATTTTCTCCACTAAATAACAAAATAAAAGTAAACTTGATTATACTGTTGGAAAGAGTATTAAACGAAGCAGTTTTCGTGAGATTTGCCAGTTTCCAGGATTCGTTTTGGAAGAGTAGTAATGTTTTAAAGATTTTCAGATATATTATTTTTTCAAAATCGTCAATGTTTGAGCTGATGTGAGGGCCTTTGGATGGTACTTCTTAAGAAACCAAGTACACTATTCTTATAGTAAATTTAGTGCTGAATCCGAAAATGTGGTTAAAAGTTAAAATTGAATGAAGTAAAGTGGAGAAAGTTGAGTTTAAAAGGAAAAAACACTGTTTTCCTGAAAAAACCTTTAAAAAATCATATCTCGAGAACGGATTGAGATAAAAATATGCAGTTGGCTGCATTTTACTCCATTTTTGATGTAGTTTTACCCAATTGTTTTTTTGCATCTGCGAGGGAATCACCCTGTATATATATATATATATATATATATATATATATATATATATATATATATATATATATATATATATATATATTGTTGTTCAATATTGGATGGAAATAAATAAATATATAAAATTCCTTTCAGGTTTACTCACACTGGAGTCAAATCCTTTGCGTGCGACACTTGTTCCAAAAGCTTCACCTCCAAGTTCAAACTCGTCCGCCACCTCCTGATCCACTCGGACGCCCCGCTGTACACCTGCCATTTCTGCACGAGAGCCTTCCACAGAAAAGTAATGATCCCACTTCTTTTATTTACATCAACACAGCAATCCATCAACACTTGATACTTTAAAGCGTTTTTAGGTATATTATAACTCCTAAAACTCCCTCCTGGGTACGGCGCCGGCGTTCCTTCGAGGCATGAATATATGTTTTTTTCTAGGTCATATTTGTGTGTTAATACCAAAGCTTTTCCTACGCATATTGGTTTATTATTTCCAATAATAAGCCTATGTGATCGTATAGCAAAAAATTGTTATAACCCCACCTCAAACTTTGTCACTTTACTTTTCAAGGTGCGTAGAATCCAAATTTGGAATGTCCGCCGTCCGGGCCATAAAAGGCCTAAGAATTGACTTAAAAAATCTGTTCTTTTGCACATAGACTCCACTTGGGGTCTAGTTGGTCCTAACTTCTCGCCAGCTCGATCGCTCCACTCTCATGGGTGCTATGAGCCAAAAATAGGTGAAAAAGTGTCTTTTTTTTGTATATTTCAAGTTGTATAGAAATTGGAGATTTATGAGTGAAAAGAAAATGTTAGCTATTAATTTTATGGAAAAAAAGTATTCTAAATAATACTCTTCTATTCAAAAAGAGATTTTGGATTTTAGGCTATTTTTTGCAATTTTATAGATTTTTTAAAACAAAATTTAATGAAGTTCAAGTTTTTAGCATAATTTCGTACATACATTTTCGCATGTTCTATTTCATAGTTGATAAACTTTATTTGACCAATGTTATGCTAAAAAATATCAATTTAACAATTCTTAGCCATTTTCAGTGATTTTGTCAGCAAATTTTTTGAAATTTGACCAATTAGATGATATCAATATACAGTATAGGTAACACTTTTATGTGTTGGAAAGATGACTTGGTAATAAATTGCTTTGTTTATCAACTATATTAAAAAGCGTAAAATTGTGAGATTCCGCTGCTGTAATGGATTGAACCCATTTGTGAGGTCCGAAGCTCCGAGTTCCGATACTAAATATACTATAAGCGGCAATTAATAATTATGGACCAGAGATCTACGTAGACAGAAGGGCTGCCTAATACATAAATAATAAACCTTTGTGTAATAATTTGCAGCGTTTTTTTTACTGGTATTTGCTGAAGTAAAGTCCGAACGTTCCAACACCAAGTTGCATAGCTTGCACCGTGCTCGTTTACAAGGATGTAAACCTTGTGTGTGTGTGTGAATTTGAAGGCTGCATCCTTGGGTGGCGATGGGACAATATCAACATCGTGAGTTAGTTGGCTGGACGTTAGAATAGTTTGTAATTCCCGAAGGATACCGTTGAGCTTCTGGACTCCAAAGAAAAATGTTGTGACCAACGAAACTTGATTAGTGGACACTACTCGTCTCTGTTGGTAATTTACATGGGTCGGTACGATTCTCTTCTTGGCAAATCTTCTGGAGTAACCCCTGTCGACCAACTTGGATAGATAGCCATCGAGTTTTTCCTGATCATTGCAAATTCCATGACCTCTAACATACAAGGATCTTGGGGGATTGAACGTTTTGTATGCGGGGGGGGGGGGGGGGGGGGGGGGGGGGGGGGGGGGGGGGGGCATCTCTCATAGTGCAGATACTGTTACCGATTCGTGGACTTCACCTGCACTGCTGTCGAGAATAACCTGTCCGTTAGCGTGATATCATAGGAAATGATCTCGAATAGGACCGAGTGAATCCCACTGAAAATTAGGAATTAAGTTAATGTAGAAACTGCTGTAGCTCTTCTTCCCCATGAGATCAAATCATGAAGATATCGTCTATGAAACGCTTCCATAAGAGTAGAGATTTCTCCCTGTTTGACAGAAAAACTGTTTTCCAGGTCAGCCATAAACAAATTAGCGTAACATAGTGCCATACAGGTCCCCATAGCAGTTCCTTGTCTCTGAAGATATATTTGATTCCCAAATTTAAACACATTCATAGTTAAAACACACTCCGCCAACTTCACTATGATGTTTGTGGATGGGGTTCGGGGTTCTGAGCGCAATTGGAGAAAGCGAGATAAAGCACGTAAACCTTCGCCATGTGGAATTTCTGTGTATAACGATGTGACATCAATAACAGTTAAAATCACATCTGTAGGAACTCTTGTCTCTAGAAGTACTATGGGCTATAGGTGGGAATCAACATTAGCTGATAGTCTTTCTGTGACGCAGACAAAGCTTGCTACTACCGGACGTCCTGGCGGTGGTTGGCCAGGTAGAGAATATGGCTTATGAATTTGGGCAGAAGGTAGAAAGAAGTCAGGGCATTGGGGGTCATCTGGAACAATAACTTCAATGTCTTTTGAACTTAGTCCTTCTCTTCTACCATTTGTTTTGAGGTACCTACTTAGATCAACGGCAAAATCATAAGTTGGATCTCTATTTACACTCTCATAGAACCTTGTGTCTCTCAACTGTCTCTCAGCTCCTTGTTCGTAGTCGGAAGTATTCATAAGTTCACAACTGTTGAGCCCTTATCTGCTGGCATGATCTTAATGTATTCTTCTGACTGCAAGGGCTTCATTGCAAGGCGTTCAGTGTGAGGTAAATTATTTCTAGGAGTAAGAGAACCCAGGAAAGAAGCACTAGAAGTGCGTTGCTGCAGTTGTAAATTATATTTTTCCAGAGGGTGGGAGGCAGGCAGTTTTGACTCAGGAGAGTTTTTTGGATCAAAGTTTGGATCAAATTACGAAGCGTAATTCATTAATTACGCTTCGAGCTACCAGGGAATCGCAAGTTAAATTTACTTTTCCTTCTCAATTCTGTGAACAAGATTTTTTCGAAATATCAGATCCTAAATTTTCTTTCTTTAACAATAATTTATAAGGTTCTGTAGAACCAACAATCAATTTGTATTATCTTTTAGGTTATTGCAATAAAAACAATTTATAATAAACTTGAATCGATAGTCCAATCGTTAAGTCGTCATCATTAAGTGTTGCCTTTTTTTCAGGACCATCTGAAGACACATTTGAGGACGCACGGACCACAGAAGACCATCAACTGCGCCTTTTGTTCGAAAAAATACTCCTGCGAGTCGTCGTACAAGAAGCACAGGGCTTACCACGCAGCTCAAGAGGGTCAGCTGGTTTGCCAGCTCTGTCGGTGAGTTGCTTGAGTTTTCCTTCCAAGACTACGATTTCTGGGCGCTAAACAAATCTAACAAAGTATGTGACTCCCTTGATTAATTTTTCGCTTCGAATAGACATCACGGGGGCCCCAGAGTTCAAATCTGCGATAGGTGAGTGCAGGGCACTCGAAGATT
Source organism: Adelphocoris suturalis (assembly GCA_030762985.1). Classification (NCBI taxonomy): domain Eukaryota; kingdom Metazoa; phylum Arthropoda; class Insecta; order Hemiptera; family Miridae; genus Adelphocoris; species Adelphocoris suturalis. The sequence continues at coordinate 6,227,082 of JAUMHS010000014.1, read as the reverse complement.
ATGTGGAATGCTGTTTCGTCTGTCTTCTCACATAGTCTGCACAGGGTTGAACTTCGCGTGACCTCTATTAGGTGTAGGTGGAAAGGTAGGTGTGCAAAGCGGGTTATAAGGCCGACTATTGTTTCTAATTCTCTACGGTTTTTCCTGAGTAGTTCCTCAGTAAGTTTAATGTTGGGTTCAGCCACCATGAGTTTGCTGTGGACATGTCCCTCAATATTGGACCATCTTCTTGTGGTTTGTTGGTCAACCCACATGTTTATGATCCTTCTGAAGGTAGTTTTTGGTTGGCCAACTGCTGGCTCAGGCCCTACAAATGGGGTTTGGGAGCCTCTTATCGCGAGCCTTTTCGTTAATGATTATGGACTAAAGGGTGATTTGAAGTACTATGGATCATTATATCGCTATATGTATCTTTTCTATAACTTTTAAAAAGGTTCTTAGGAAAAAGAGTAGTGATAAAGTTTCCAATCTGGTTAGGGAAGATGTAACTTTGGAAGGAAAACAATAGATAAGTATACCTTATTATGGGAAAATTTCTGATAAAATCGGCAAAATTCTATCATCGAGGGGTTACAAAGTGGGTTTTAAAACTAGAAATAGTCTTAGAGCATCACTAGGTTCCGTTAAAGACAAAATTAATGTTCAGGATAAAAGTGGGGTTTATAAATTGAAATGTTCTTGCGGCTACGAATATTGCAGTCAAACTGGTAGGAAATTCAGGGAAAGGAAGAGCATCAGGAGGAATTCAGGGCAAAACATCTTCAGGAATCCAATCATAATTATAATTTTGATTTGACAGATATACAGTTTGTAGAATTTCTTCATTTTCGTCCAAAAGGAGGTATGTTGAATGTACTTGGAAAATTCGAAATTGGGTCATTCTCATTTCATTTGCCGCTTTGGGTCGTTTGAGAACCTCAGTGACGTGAAATATGAAAGTGCTCAAAAATGAGGTTAGATCGGCAAATACTACTCATTGTACATTGCAGATTTGTGTTCCATAGATGAACAGTGAGTTTTTCATTGATGTTGTATTTATATATTTTTTACCCATCCTTGTTCACACTCCTGAGAGGTAACACTCATGAGAATTTCCAGTAAAAATGGCGTCACACAGGATGATGAAGTGGCAAAACTCGGGGGATGGCTACTGTTTGAAACCTGTCACCAAGCAGTATGGTTCTTGATATCAGATTATTTTGTTTAAGCACTAACAACACTCGTAATTAGTGTAACACTCATGATTGAAAATAAAAATACTCCTCATGTTTTTAGGCTTCTTTCACTGTAAAAACTGCTGCAACTCCAAGCACTCCACTACAGTCTCACATCTTCAACTGGACAATATAACCTTCACATCTGACTGTTTCCCACCATTTTCCATCGGTCTTCTTGATCACAAAAATGGTAACACTCCTGTGGTCCCATTGAGAAGAGATATGGGGGACTGAATGAAAAAACGGTTTTTCACGGGTTAGGAAAAATCTTAAAAATGTAAATCCTTACTCTAAATAATGAGGAACCAACCTACTGCAGCTAGTAACCCTGGCCAGTTCTAGATTGTCACTGTTTCGTAACTACCTAACTTCTACGTACATGTTAGGTAGGAGGGGACGGTAACACTCATGAGTTAGCAGGATTTCAGGTTTCATTCGTCATCACTGTGTATTGGTTAAAGGGGATTTTGGGCATTCAAATTTATCTTCGTCGATCTCCCAACTTATACTACCCTTTTTTTCCCCCAAAAATGCTAGTTTTGGTCAAGAATTGTGAGAATTTGTCGTCTGGGACATGAAAGCGGCAAATGAAATGAGAATGACCCAATTATCAAAAGTGGCAGATCTGTTAAATGTTTAAATGAGGATATACCTCAATATGTTCCACCACTGATAAGTCCATTTCTATAAAGCTTGGAATTATCCCTTCAAACTGTTGAAACCAGTAATTCTTCCCCTCCTTTCACTTCATTAGCTATCAATCCACTTTCACTTAGCTTGCACTTAATTGGTTGTACCTCGAGCCCCCTTTCCTTTCTTTCGACCAATGGGATTCAATCTCCCTTCACCTGTAACCATATAAGGTGTGTCCTTTCTAATGTGTGTTCAGTTTTTTTTTTTTTTGTTACTGTTGATGGCCTAACCCTCGAAATCGATTTAACATTGTAACTCTTCATTTTTCATGGAAATAGACAACGTTTTTAGCGAATTTTCTTAGAAAATAAAGCTATTGCAATGGCTCCAAAAATTTTAAAATAAAAATTTTCAAAAATTTTCTTCATCGAAATCTGTGTTTTGAGGCATTCTGAAATGATTCCTGGATTTTAACGCTTTTTTATATGTATATATATATGTATATATATATATATATATATATATATCTGTATATATGTATGTATATATATATATATATATATCTGAATATATATATATATGTATGTATCATTCCAGACGATAACTCTCGATAGAATCGAGATAAAAACTTCGTTCTTCCGCCAAAAAATCAAGCATTTCGGAAGAAAGGATGAGTTCGTTGAACAACAATTTTTGAGCACATTAAATTGGTCAAATTTCGAAAAATGTACCCAAAAAATCACTAAAAATGGCTAAAAAACGGCCAAAAACCGTTAAATTTCTATTTTTTTGCAGAATTTTAGTCAAAACTAAATTTTCAACGATTAACTAGGGCATTAAAAATTTTTGCTCAAAAATTGTGATGAAAAACGTACTTATATGTCATTAAAATTTGCTAAAATATCTATAAAAACTGCAAAAAAAAAATTAAGAATCAAAAATCTCTTTTGAATCAGTGGAGTTTTATTTAGAATAAGTTTTTTGCCATAAAATTGGTTTTTAACCATTTCTGTCAACTAAAATTGCTCCAATTTCAAAGCAATTTAACATACTATAGTACGATAGATAGTTTATGAAAATTCGCTCATACGATCATGCTGCATGACTGGAACTTTTCACTAACTTCCGATAGGGAAGTCGGTTAGGATGGAACAGTGCAGAGTTTAATTTGGAAAATGAGTTTGAGATGCCGGAGGATGCAATTCATTGTGTCTGTTTGATTGAAGATATACATTCATTGAAATTGAAAAATTGAAATTTTCGAACAGGTACCAGGCGAAAAATAAAGAAGACATTCTCCACCATCTCAAGACCCATTCAGGCTCGAGGACTTTGAAGACGCAGGAAGACAAAAAGTACAAGTGCCCTAACTGCGAACGGAAGTAAGTAACGGATTTCAACTACTGAAGTCGAATATACAGGGTGATTCCCTCGCAGATGCAAAAAAAAAATTTGGGTGAAACTACATCAAAAATGGAGTAAAATGCCGCCAACCGCATATTTTTATCTCAATCCGTTCTCGAGATATGATTTTTTAACGGTTTTTTCAGGAATACCGTGTTTTTTTCATTTTAAACTCGGATTTCTCCACTTTGCCTAATTTAATTTTAAATTTAAACCTCATTTTCGGAATCAGCATTAAATTTCCTATAAGAATAGTGTACGTTGGTTCTTAAAAAGTACCATCCGAAGACCCTCACCATCAGCTCAATCGTTGACGATTTTGAAAAGACAATATTTATGAAAATCTTTAAAACTTTAATACTCTTTTAAAAAGAATCCTGAAAATTGGCAAATCTCATGAAAACTGCTTCATCTAATATGCTTTCCAACGGTATTATCAAATTTACTTTTATTTTGTTATTTAGGGGAGAAAATTATGTTTTAATGTAAAAAAATGTGGGTTTTTCAATGAAATTGTTGGTTTTCTCGAAAGATGACCCTCCATGAACCAACGAGTAAGGGGTCGGTTTCTATGTATTTTTTCTCGCTGGATCGAATGGAAGCTCTTGCAGATCTCTCAACTACGTTATAATCGAGTTTTACGCTTTAATTAACTAGTTTTACCCCATAACACACATACATTTAATCGTAACAAACAAACTAAACATTTGCGATTTTAAATGTAAAACTCGGTTGTAACGGAGTTGGAGAGATCTAAAAATGTTACCATTCGATACAGCGTGAAAAAATACATAGAAACCGACCCCATACTCGTAGGTTCATGGAGGGTCATCTTTCGAGAAAACCAACAATTTCATTGAAAAACCCACATTTTTTTACATTAAAACATAATTTTCTCCACTAAATAACGAAATAAAAGTAAACTTGATTATACCGTTGGAAAGAGTATTAGACGAAGCAGTTTTCATGAGATTTGCCAGTTTCCAGGATTCGTTTTGGAAGAGTAGTAAAGTTTTAAAGATTTTCAGAAATATTCTTTTTTCAAAATCGTCAATGTTTAAGCTGATGTGAGGGCCTTTGGATGGTACTTTTTAAGAACTCAAGTACACTATTCTCATAGGAAATTGAATGTTGATTCCGAAAATGTGGTCAAAAGTTAAAATTGAATGAAGTAAAGTGGAGAAATTTGAGTTTAAAAGGAAAAAAACACGGTTTTCCTGAAAAAACCTTTAAAAAATCATATCTCAAGAACGGATTGAGATAAAAATATGCAGTTGGCGGCATTTTACTCCATTTTTGTTGTAGTTTCACCCAAAATTGTTTTTTGCACCTGCGAGGGACTCACCCTGTATAATAACTAGAGGCCTGTTAGGACTTGGAAAGCCCTAATCTAGTCCGTATAACAGTAGTACCTAACAGGAACCCAGCACACTATAGTAACGATATAAGTCCTACCTATTTGCGGCGTTATGTGACCTGGTGCAAAGCTAAGGCTATGTTAATAAATTATTAAAAAAGAGGAAATAGCGATCAAAATGTGAGTGATCTAATAAAATAAATACCACCAGTCGAGGTGGTCTTCGCCACTATGAGACTAAACAAAAGTTGAATCGGGGAATTTAGAATTTTGGCATGGGGAGATGATGGTGTAGTTCTTTGTAAACGTGTGAATCTGCCCGTCCGTGTCTTCTATATTAAGTCCGTTCGGAATTATAAATAAAGTCCGCTAAGTTCTTTAGTTTCAATTTCTTCGTTCAGAAATAACTCTCCTAGATGTTAGTAACTGCACTACGTTTCTTACTTACCGTGAATTGATGGCAACTGTTAATACCGCCACAGCCTAGTAAATAACTCTCGTTGATAAGGACCGCCTAGAACACGATCAAGGCGGGTATAGAGACGAACGGCGACACTTTTGCAACAAACTTGGGCCCGTGCTGATTCGAATGAGCAGTCTAACACAAAAATCGGACCGCGAAGTTCTTCACAATTTCAAAGACCGTTCGGAATTATACAGGGTGCGGCAGTGAGGACGGATGGTTTTAAAAAAATCATAAAATAGTTAATTTTTACTCAAAAACAAATTTATTGATGCAATCAGGTTCGCAAGGAAATAGCATTTGAGAAAGTCAAGTGTGAAAAATCACATCAGGCATGTGGTGGCCGAAATCGTTGATGCAGTGCTGGAGGCGTTCTTAGAAGTTCGTGTAGACTCTCTCCAACATAACCCTACGTCGTAATGATCACCAACTTCTTTTTCCCTGAATTATGACGGCGACGTGTTCCAACCCGACGTGTGTGGTTCCAGCAGGATGGGGCGACCGCCCACACAGCCAGAGCATCAATGGACGATATTCGCCCTCTCTTCCCTGGTCGCCTTATTTCCAGGTTTAGCGATGTTCATTGGCCTCCTCGGTCCCCAGATTTATCCATATGCGATTTTTTCTTATGGGGACACCTCAAGGCTTAGAGTATACGAGAACAAGCCCCGAACTCTGGACGAATTGAATGACGCAATTCGCGTGGAAGTCGCCCAAGTTGAGAGAGTATGTTGGAGATAACGCCCAAAACACCTCCGGCACTGCATAAACAATTTCGGCCACCACATGCCGGATGTGATTTTTCACACTTGACTGTCTCAAATGCTATTTCCTTGCGAACCTGATTGCATCAATAAATTTGTTTTTGAGTGAAAATTAACTATTTTATGATTTTTTTAAAACCGTCCGTCCTCACTGCCGCACCCTGTATATAAAGATTGTACTTATTGGGCTTATTGTACTTCCCTGAGAGTTTAGATGGGGATGAACCCAGGGATAAAATAATACACAACTAGCTACGAATGTAAATACGTTGTAATAAAATAAGACAAAATTTGACTTCAACCCTTCTTCAAGAATGTTCAATAGTTCCCGAGGGTAGGTAGATAGGAAAGATTACGTTGCGCTCCCAGACCCGTGAAAGTATTACGATGCGCTCCTGAGAATATTTTACCATACGCTCCCGCTATTAGCATGTGCTCCCCTACAAAAATGATGTTGCGCTCCCAATACCAACTTGCAGAATACGAGTAATACTTAAAGGGTGAGTTATTGTTAATTGTGTTGGTTACAAAAGGAGGTTGCTCACGTTGTCCAGCCATACCAGTGGCATCTCGTTCACCTAAATAAAATCTACGAATTTCGCTAAACGTTGGAATATTCGCTGGTCAGTAAGAAAAGAAGCAATGTTAAAGCAATTAAAAGTAAAAACAGACACACGGCAAGAGTACATATCACTAAGTAGTGACGTGAGGTAGCAGTTTGTAGGACAGTACTTTGAAGAGCTTATATACAGGGAAACGACAGGGATGTAATGCCCATTTTGATGGCCATGGATGGTACACAAACTTGAAGTCCCCACGGAAAACTACGTGGCCTCCTCCTTTTGTTCCGCCTTTAATCTATTCCGTTACCGTCTCGTATGAACTCATTATTGTGAGTGACCAGAAGCGATGATAAATATGCACGATCTGCTTTATCTCGCACGGGAGCACAAGGTAAAAGGTTCACTCAGTCCACTCGAAACGAACAGGAGCGCATCAGAATGTGGCCGCGTGGACTTTCACTTCAGAGCGGCCAGCTGGGAGCGCAACATACGTCGCCCGGTAGATATGTACATTAGACTGACAACGAAAAAAACGAAAGTTCGAATTTTTGAGGGGCTCAAAGCTCAGATGATTGCATCAGATGCTAGGAACAACTCCTGAAAATTTCAGTCCGAACCGATAACCCCTTGAGGTCTCCTAAACCCGTTTTTTGGTAATTGAATTATCGATTTTAGAACACTAGACGCTTAGGACAAAAAGACGGTTAGGACATGAAAGACCCATGCGTCTGGACACTTTTTATACTCTATTCCTATGTTTTTGGTGTTGCGGAACACGATGCCGCCATTATTGCAAGCGCAGAAGCTATATTTATTTTGATATCCAAGAAATCAGTCCAAATAAGTGATGGAAAAAAGGCATTTTTTGCCGTTTTTACCTAGTTTTGACTGGGAAAAAAATTGTTTGCGGGTCTTTCCTGCTTCGGACCTTGTTTCCTGGCTTGTTCCGAATGTAACAAGACCAATTTCGTCCTATAATATATTGTCCTTTTGGAAATATCTGCTCAAGAGCCGAGTTAGCTTTTTTAATGGTAACCGCTCTATACTTACCAGTAGCTGCGAAATCAAAATTTAATGCCCTGAAGCCCTTTTTATCCCATTATTTTATGTTTTTGGGCTTGTTGACCATTACGTGCAAGTAGTGGTGCCACTATTGAATATAGAACGGTTACCATTAAATAAGTCGACTTGGCTCTTGAGCTGATATTTCGAGAAGAAAAATGAATTATGGGACAAACTTAGCCTTGTCATATTCAGAATAAGTCACAGAACAAAGTCCAAGGCAGAGGAGACACTCATAAATAGTTTTTCCCAATCAAAACTAGGTGTAACCGGCGAAAAATCCCTTATTTCTATTAATTTTGTCCACCGATTTTTTGAACATCAAGAAAAATCCACTCTATTCACCGATTTTTGACACCTAGCCCTTGATTATTAACCGAAATACGAGTCCTACGCCTCCACTACTAGCATGTAATGTTCAACGAGCCCAAAAACATAAAATAATGTGATAAAAAGGGCTTCAGGGCGTTTAATTTTGATTTTGCAGCTACTGGTGCGTATTGAGCGGTTACCATTAAAAAAGCTAACTCGGCTCTTGAGCAGATATTTCCAAAAGGACAATATATTATAGGACGAAATTGGTCTTGTTACATTCGGAACAAGCCAGGAAACAAGGTCCGAAGCAGAATAGACTCGCAAACAATTTTTTCACCAGTCAAAACTAGGTAAAAACGGCAAAAAAATGCCTTTTTTCCATCACTTATTCGGACTGATTTCTTGAATATCAAAAGAAATACAGCTTCTGCGCTTGCAATAATGGCGGCATCGTGTTCCGCGACACCGAAAACATAGGAATAGAGTATAAAAAGTGTCCAGACGCATGGATCTTTCATGTCCTAACCGTCTTTTTGACCTAAGCGTCTAGTGATCTAAAATCGATAATTCAATAACCAAAAAACGGGTTTAGGAGACCTCAAGGGGTTATCGGTTCGGACTGAAATTTTCAAGAGTTGTTCCTCGCATCTGATACAATCATCTGAGCTTTGAGCCCCTCAAAAATTCGAACTTTCGTTTTTTTCGTTGTCAGTCTAATGTATATATACTAGAGCTAAGTGGGTATATACGAGATTTTTTATTTCTCACATGCGCTCTCCAGCGGAGCCTTGTATCCAGAGTCATCCCAAATATTTTGCCTCATTGGCATGAGGGATGACTCTGCCATTAATATAGAGTGTTATGATGAGAAAATTTATATTCTGTACTTGTAAGGGTAGGATTTGTTCGTCTCTTGACCCCTTAGTTTTGAAGAGATTAAAAAGGTTCCCGTTTTCGTCTCAGTACGCACCGTCAGGCTCGTGAGACACTTAACCATAACCAGAGAGTATACTTCCCCTGTCTCCGCGCTGTTTTAGGAAGAATGACAAATGATAAGTGGAATGGTTAATAATGATGACAATTTGGATGACAAGCATGATGACAATTTTGAATTGGTCAACACGTATTTATTATGAATATCAGACATTTGTTCATTCTTCAAATACACTTGTATGACCAGGTTATGACATATGTTTGTTAGAGCTAGAGAAACTACCTACAGTCCTTTACACTCCTATATACACACCTACCTAAGCCTCCAAAATTCACTACTCCGTCTCGCGCAGGTTTATCGGGCACAGCGCGACCGAGGGAAACTGCGGGACGTTTTCTTGAAGTGTCTGGGTGTACTTGAGTGGGTGTCGGAGAGACTGTTTTTGGGCAGTAGATGGAAAAGGGGGGTGTTTGCTTACCGTTGGCTGAACGGCTCTCTGTTGATCTTGAATCCTCCTCAGCATTTGCGTCTCTTGGCTAGGGAGACTCGCTGATCTTCGGCTGCCGATTCTTCTTGGTGTCATAGGTACGCGGGAGCCGAAGAGTGGAGACCTGCGACCGGTCTGTCTTCCATTGCTCCCTCAATGGACAAAATTCCGCCTCCGGACGGGTACACAATTTCAGAAACAAGACCCCGAGCTTATGCTCGTCAAACAGTTTTATTCACTCGTCCAGGGCGTGTCTGCTTTTGGTGGGCCCAATCATCGCCCAGAAATTTCCTCCAAGTCGTTCCTTCTAATTGTTCATTCCGTTCATTGGGTTCAAGTTTTCGTGACGTGAGTTACAGGGCGGTCAACAATTCTCCTTACCCCTTTCAAGGTTGCGAGTGGGGGAATTTAGCCTCTTTTCAACGTCACGCCATGTCTCATAATCCACTGACATCAGCGCAGTCGTGTTTGTGTGAATTGGGTCAGAGAACTGCATATTCTGGACGTCGGCTTATTCTTGTCTCGGGTATTGTCTATTGTCAACTGTAAATTGTCGATTTACGAGTTGATAGTACTAATAAAGCATTTATTATTATTATTATTGTTGTTATTAAACCAAATTGTATTTTTTCTTCAGGTTTTTCACTCAGAAAGACGTCCGCAGACATTCCGTCGTCCACACCGGCAGACGAGACTACCTCTGTCAATACTGCCCCCAGCGCTTCGGGCGGAGGGACCACCTCGTTCGCCACATTCGCAAAAGGCATTCGGGAAGCGGGGAGGACGAAGGTGAAGGGGACGAGCCGTGCGCTGTATCGGACGTCCAGTTGGACAGCCTGTCCCCTCCTCCGAGGACGTCAGACCCCCTCCCGGATTTCTCGTCCGTGTTCATCAAACTCGAACAACCCTACAAGCCGGATCCGCCTTGAAGACTCTTCCAATCACTCGTACGAATCGAACCAACTGTAACCAAGTAAAAAGGTATTGAGTCTAAAGGGTTATTTCCGCTAGTAGTAATACTCGTAGTAAAATTTAATGTTTGTCCAGTGGAAGGGTGTATGTTGAAAATGATGAATAAAAAGGAAGCGGTTTTGATATTGTAAACTACCAGTGGACTGCTGTAAAATGCGGTCAATGAGAAAAGACTTGAGCTGGAAATGAGACGTATTTTCATCCTCCAGAGAATTTGCGAAAAATAACATACACCCTTCTTCTAAATACCCTTTCAATTTTCATTTACGCACCTTTTGGAGGAATCTGTTGTTGCTAGCGAACAAGAGGGCGAGTGCTTCCGATGTAAACACATCATCATCAGGCCATTGAAACCGTACTAGACAGCATCATCAGGCCGTTGAAACTGTACTAGATATCATAATCATGCTGTTGAAACAGTACTCAACGGCCTGATAATGATGTTTATGCGGGAGTCTTACATTGCGCTCCCTGCCCGGTGAAAGTATTACGATGTGCTCCTGAGAATATTGTACCATACGCTCCCACTATTAGCATGGGCTCCCCTACAAAAATGTTGTTGCGCTCTCAATACCAACTTGCAGATTATGAGTAATACTTAGAGGGTTTTGTGGTACACAAACTTAAATTCCCCTCAGAAAACTACGTCGGCTCCTCCTTTACCTTTAGGGCGGAATCCATAGTCGCTCCTCAACGCTGAGGCCGGCCTCAAGGTGGGTTGTTGAGGAGAATTTCACCCCATCGGTATTCATAGTCGCGAATGTAAGGCCGGCCTCCACATTTGAGCTGAGGCCGGCCTTGAGGTGGGTTCATGTCTCCTTAACCTATTCAGAGTCGTTACATTCCGAGGCCGGCCTCCAAGCCTCCTCGAAAACCCCGATTCATAGACGATTTTTGAAGGTGAGATAAGAAATTTCTCGACTCCAGAGGGGTTGAAACCCACCTCCAGCCAAGGAAGGTACAAACCTCCCTCGAAACGTTATTTTTTGCTGTTTCTTGTACGTAATTAGTTTGTTTGAGTTATTATTTGTTTGAGATTTATTAGTTTTTAATTAGTTCACGATGGAGAGTTTGTTTATTTTTGAGTGGGACGATTTGGACGACCGACTCGATGATGAAAATGTTGAACTTGTCACGGTTCCCAGAAGTCAACAATTTACTTACCATAGAGAAATTCCCGGTGCAACTAATCGTTAAATTGATGAGTGATTTCGTCCCAACACTTCTTTTTCTGTACTAAACTTACTGCAACACTTTTCTTACTCTCAACAACGTCTTTGTTGAGAAGTACTAGTGACTTAAAATAATTCTTCTCCTCCGGAGATAATGAAGTTCTCTTTTGGCTCATTTTAAGCAAATACAAATAAACCACACAACAAAAAAAAAAAAAAAAAAAAAAAAAAAAAAAAAAATAATAATAATAAATCAAGACACTTCTCACTCCTGATGTGATATTTAGTGAGATAGTATGAGATATTTAGGTTTTGGACACCCTGTATGATCTTAGCCTATCATTGAAGGAATTCCAATCTTCGGATTTTTTCATCCGATGGAAATGAAATAACTGCCCCCCACCAATTTCAAATTTCAGCAATCAACCTAGTCGGCAAGTCCCTAAACATTTATTTCTCAGTTAATCATTTCGTGTAGTTTCATTAGGTTAGTATACCTATGTAAGTATACTTATGGTATGCTAGTTAATATTTCTGATAACTAAAATTGTAAAGTAAAAGATCACTTTATGTTACAAACAATTTAATTTTTCAAATTTTTCGCTTACATATGAGTAAATTTGGTACAAAACAATCGGGAATAAAACACAAACGGTGGGTACAGCTTTTGTACAAGTACGCAACCACGAGGGACACAAAAAAAAATTATTAATAATAAAAATAAAACAGTAGGCAGGTAGATAGGTACAAGGCGAAAAAGTTAAACGAAAAACGTGTGTCAACTCTCAACTGTCAACTTTTCGATAAAATAACACAACTCACAAATGTTGTCTCATTTTTCTGGCCTCACCAAGGTTGCGTCGAACAAATACCATGGAATTCCAAGCATGGAGTCACCAAGAATCGTGATTTACTAAGCATGGAATGCCCAAAATAGTTGGAAGAACCTCATTTTGCTCGCTCTAGACTCCAACCCTCCTCCAAGCCACCTTGAGAAAAATTACAGCTAAGGCCGGCCTCGACGCCTGCACCTTTTGACTATGGATACCAGTTCACCTCCTCAAGCCAGATGTGACCTTGGCCTGAGTCAAGAAATTTCTTATCTCATGGTGCGACTATGGATTCCGCCCTTAATCCATTCCGTTACCGTCTCCTACAAACTCATGATTGTGACTGACCAGAAGCGATGATAACATACAATCTGCGTTATCTCACACGGGAGCGCAAGGTAAAAGGTTCACTCAGTCCACTCGAAAGGAACAAGGAGCGCATCGGAATGTGGCCGCGTGGACTTTCAGAGTGGCCAGCTGGGAGCGCAATGCACGTCGCCCGTTGATGCGTTGAAAGCAACTCGCTAGTGAGAAAAAATTCCTCCGAAATGTACGTAAATAATAACGAAACCAAGGAAAATCTCAAACTTGTTCAAAACAAAACGAACACCACCCAATATATCCCCTCCACACGCTCATGCTTGCATGTTTTTCAGTTTAGTAATCATTGGGGGAAAAAACTGTTGAAAAACGGCAATTGCAGGAATTTTCGGATCGTACTGTTCGGATTTTGATTACCCTGCGCTAGAATGACACTATGACTTCAACTCGCGTTTTTCAAATAGGAACCCCGAAATTTTATTCCTGATTCGGAGTCAACTTAAAATTTCAAGGAAAAATAACCGATTGAACTTTTGATTGTGCAAAAACAGGAGATGTTTTAAAGATATATTCAATTGCTACGTGTGATACATGATATTAGGGTACTTTTTCTCATAAAATCGCGTTGTGATGTTCATTTATTGATGTTCAACGCGTTTTTAGGGTTACTCAGAACTCCGATGAAAATCTACCCTGAAATTGAAATTTCCAAATTTCGTTCAAATAAAATCAACCCCTCCTTAAATTTAATAATTACATCAATTAAAATGAACAGTTTCTGTTCATTTTACCAAGATAGACGCGTTGTGGAGGGGATTAAATTTTCCCTGTTACGCCAGAATATGCCTACTTAATTATACCCAACAAACCAAAAAATACAATAGGTATTAATAATTTTAGTCATTCAAAATATTGAACCGCATATTATACCATCTATTTTTTTTTAAGGTAAATTTCAACATTTTTCTCGCCTATAAGGCTCGATTTTTTTTCTACGATTTAATTTTCGTCTCCTCGTTTTATAATCTTAATGGAAAAAGTTACCTACCATTCCACGATATCTACCTCCAATTTTATTTAACTTATATTGTTATCTGATATATATATATATATAAATATATACACCTACCATTTAATATTACTTTATAAGAGTTAGGTTAATTATTAACTACGGATCTTCTTTTGAAGACAAAAAAATCTCGTATTTAACTTTTCTCCGGTTATTATAATGTTTTCGATAGATTTGTCTTGTGTAAAAACCGTGTTACTCACTCAAGTTTAACCTTTAAGACGATATGCTACTAAAAAAATTTTAGTATCATCCATGTTAAAATGTCCTCCTGGAAGCCTTGCTTATACAGGGTGATTCAGGACAAAAGCGAAAGAAAAAAAATGAGTGAGAAAATTATAAAAACTAAGTTTCCCGAAAATCTCGAAGCCAATAAATAATCTTGAGAGTTATCTATGGGGGTCTAAAACGTGTTTTTGTCGAGAAAAAAAATCAAAAAAATCATATCTTGGCAACGAGTTGAGATAAAACAAAGTTCCAGTCATGCAGCATGATCGTAAGAGCGAATTTTCTTAAGCTGTCATAGTAAATTATGTTCAAATGTTTTGAAAATTGAGCTTTTTGAGTAGTGACAAAGAAAATTTTATTGCTCACATTCGTCATATTGTCTGCAAAAAATTGTTAACTATCAATTATATTGCCGAAAATTTTGTTCTAAATAACATTCTATTATTTAAACAAAGATATTGGATTTCTAGAATTTTTTACATTTTCATCGATTTTGTAGCACATTTTAATGAAATTTAATTACAATTTTGAGCATAGGTTTGAGCTTTAATTTTTAAATTACCAACTTCATAGTTGATAAACTTTATTTGAGTAATATTCTGCTAAAAAAAAAATAATAAATAAATAAAAACATCGATGTTTAGCCTTTTTTTTTTTGTCATTTTTTGTGATTTTTTTAGTACATTTTATGAAATTTTACCAATTTAATGTGCTCAAAAAGTGTTGTCTAACGAGCTCATCCTTTCTTTTGAAATGCTTGATTTTTTTGCGAAAGAACGAAGTTTTTATCTCAATTCTATCGAGAGTTATCGTCTGGAATGACACATACATAAATATATTAATTGCTATGCAATTCTTAGGCCGACCCCCAATAATTTTTTTAAAATGTCCCAAACTTTTTTTGACATGATTTTCACGTTCAACCGTTGCTATCGTCCGTGACGGGAAGCGCGAGTTCGTGGGTTCGAATCCCAGCCAGGCTTGAAAATTTTTTTATATCCAAATTTTTTTATATCAATTTTTATCGCATCGTGGGTTCGAATTGGAATTCGGCTGGGGCCAGGCTTGAACATTTTTTTATATACAAATTTTTTCAGGCTAAGAATTGCATAGCAAATTCTCCTCGTTTTCTACACAGTAGAAAAGAGAAAAGATCCGGCGAGGCGCGAAGCACCGAGTATATATATATACATATAAAAAAGCGTTAAAATCCAGGAATCATTTCAGAATGCCTCAAAACAGATTTTGATGAAGAAACTTTTTATTTTAAAATTTTTGGAGCCATTTCAATAGCTTTATTTTCTAAGAAAATTCGCTAAAATTTCAGTTGGTGGCATTCTACCCCGTTTCGGGTCTAGTTTCACCCAATTTTTCTTTCGCTTTTGTCCTGAATCACCCTGTATAAGACAAGTAGAAATTTCGCAAAGAAACTGGCAAACATTTTTACGACCTATTGCACGAACACAATTATTACAGTTCCATATCGTCACTATTCCTATGAAATGAGTTGATTCAGCCCCAATTTAATTTTTAAGAAACCCAATCAATTCATGATTTCATAAAACAAACGGTCACAGAAAACTCATGTTGTTTTGTATAATGTTTTTGTACGCCAAAATTGTGCCTTAATTATAATTTCGGTGATTTTATCTAGAGAAGAAAAAAATTGTTATTTAATAATTACCGCTGTATGGGTACCAGTGTTTTATTTTTTTAAATTGTAATCTACTGAATTATGAAAAACACTATAAAATCTAAAAGAGCGCACATGTGTTGACAATTATACAATTTTACCACTAATATTTAGTTAAGTTATCTTAGGGTTATAAGTGGAAAGGAGGGGGGGCTAGCTTTGAATTCATTTCTGCTGAATCCTTAATTAAATTTTCAGTTTAATTAAGGATGGGGCTGGCAGATTCCGAATTTTCAATTGTGAATACTGTGAACAGAAAAACACTTCAGAGAATAGTTTTAATATTTCGGCTTAGATGCCTTTTTCAAACTAGAAAAGAGAAATTTTGATAAGAATTAATTGTACAGCGTTGGCAAAGGAACTTGAGTTGATTAGGATCGAGTTGTTGCATCATAATAGCTGTGTTCCAAGTACCGCGAGTTCATGAACTTTTCGGAACTGGTTCAGCGCCAAATGACGGGGATTCCAGCTGCTTTGGGCGACTTCAATTCTGATGAATATCCTAATCTATTTGTGATAAAAGACACTTCTTTTGAAATCCTGCTATGTAGAAATTCTGAGCCTCCGATCCAGAAGCCACCAGGTTGTAAGTTGAAGTGCAAATTTGACAATCGTGTAACAAGTATCGTGCCTGGGGACTTTGATGGTGACGCAATCATAGATGTTCTTATAACCTTATTCAACCCAAAAGTTCTTTCGGCTGTGACGAGAAAGATGTGCAAGAAGTTGAAGTACTATAGAGGAGTGGAGATGCTATTGACTGTGATGACAGGCGGCACAAACCACTATTCATGTGCAGCCGGCCTGTTGCTATGGACTGGAATCTAATAAATGTTTTTCTTGTACGCACTTGACCCACCTACCTTACTTGAAAAAACGTCGTGTTTAGCACTTTTTTAAAAAAAATTTCGCCTTTTCTCAATAATGGCTCGAGGGATTTTTGATGAAATTACTCTGAGGGTGGCAATTAGCAAATAACCTCCAAAAATAGTTGAAAATGCCTTTTTTTTTTTGGCACCTTTTTGGCCTTTTCTTCAAAATGCTCAAAGGATTTCGACGACGAGGGTTTCACTTTACTAAAGACAGTGCTAGCGCTGGTTGGTACATTGAGTGTCAGGTGAACTATAGTGTTCCCACCGACGGGTTCTTGAACCTAAAAGTTTTGTGAACTCGTGGAACCCATCTTGAGTTCATGAACTCAGATGGGTGCTTGGAACACACCTATTATGTCATACATGAAGTATTGAAGATGATATATCATATATTAGAGGCAACATTACCACACTTCCTATTGCATTGGAAGGTTTCAATAATATCTAATCCATCATCAACTTATTCACGTATCTCATGTATTGCATTTTATTTTTACTTGTTCGATTCAAACGTTTTTAGAGACGGATTTTTATTTTTGAGTTGCCATAAATGAGGTGGAAATTTTTTAAATTGTTACAAGAGGCAACCTTTTGTTGCAAACCTTGATTTCGCGTTACTCATTGCTATCTAGGGTTACTTCGTGTAAGACATTAAGTATCCTTGTTTTAATGAATAAGCCACGCTTTCGTACTTTTAAAATTTCTGTTTCATATTAAGTTTCAATGTTAAATATTAAGTTTGACTTTCTTTACAGTTTACCTTTATAGTTTACAAAATTAGGAATCTTTACCAAAAGCCAGCCTTTCTACGGTCCCCCCTCCTATTGGAAAAAAGCGTCTGTGATTTTAGTGATAGTCTCCTCTTAGTTTTAAGTACACGATAAATCCACCAAGCATGGGTACAGAATTCGGTCTGCTGACGTCAGCAAGGCAGCTGCTGACAAAGCAACTGCGCAAACACGAATGGGTGCTCCATTTTTTCGCTTCGGAAGAAAGATTTTTTCAATCCTTCCAAATTTAACGCTTTTTCACACCATTGTCGTCAAAATTTGAAAAAATAAACTATTTGTGAAGTTTGTTTTTAAAATTGTTGCAATGTACTTTTTTTCACAGCGTACCAAAACCACAGTACCTGCATGTCGTTGTTATTACCATATGTTTTTACAAATTTAATTTTACAACGTAACGTTATCATTTCCGTAGTTTTATGTTTGGCATAAAAATGTATTAAAAAATAAACCTAAAAAAACAGATGTGTTTCAAAAGATTATCATTACGTAGAATGTAATATTGATTTTTCCTGCCTTTTTTTGTTTGTTGAGTGAGGGCTGGGTGCATTGGGTTTGGAGAATTCAGCAGATCCTTTTATAAATTAATTTATCGCCAACATAGATCACCTAAATAAAGTGGCCAATGTATTGAAGGAGGAAATAAAGCTTCTGGATGAAGTTACAGTCCGTAGGAGTCCAGAACTCATCGACCAACCACAACCGGATGGTTAACCAACCACCCAAACCAAACAACCACCAAACCACGATAAAAACCACCACTGACCAACCGATTGTAACCATTTTACAAAAACGAGTGATGGAACTGGTTCAAAACAATTCCCAATGGCCTTGATTTGCCTCCAACACAATTTAGAGATGCCTGTGGGTTCAGAACACGTTTAAAGTACCTATTCATTCATTTTCAGAATTCTTTATCTTTATATTTATGGACAAAATTTTGTGCTCACTACTCCTCCAAAACCAGTTGCCCGATTTGGACCGAACTTTGATTTGATAGCAAGAGACAAATAAACTTACAGGCTCCATCTTGACCAGCTGAGTTTTTTTTCCGAATTGGTATTTATTTAGAGAAAAAATATCATAATATAACAACTGAGCACG
Source organism: Adelphocoris suturalis (assembly GCA_030762985.1). Classification (NCBI taxonomy): domain Eukaryota; kingdom Metazoa; phylum Arthropoda; class Insecta; order Hemiptera; family Miridae; genus Adelphocoris; species Adelphocoris suturalis. The sequence continues at coordinate 6,208,834 of JAUMHS010000014.1, read as the reverse complement.
GGCACATCAAGTTAATTTACTTTCATGCTACAGGGTGCGGCAGCATAACTTCCTTTTTTTTAAACTTAATAAAACGCATTGTATGAATCAGAAAATTTTTATTCGTTTTTTATAATATAGGCACATACATAAAGTTTTGTTTTACCCAGTTTTGAAGATCAAATCAGGTAGGTGACGTCCCCCATTCTCCATACACCGAGTAAACCGATTTCTGGCGTTTGTCATGACTCCAGCCAGTATAGCAGGCGTTATGTTGGCAATTTCTTCCTGGATGTTGTTCTTCAAATCTTGTAGGGTCCTTGGACGGTTCACATAAACACGAGATTTCAAAAAACCCCATAGAAAAAAATCACAAGGGGTCAAATCGGGAGAGCTGGGAAGTGTTCCCTCAAAACAGCCATCGATGCTCTTGAAGTGTGTGCCATTGCACCGTCTTGTTGGAATCAAATGTCCCCTAAGTAAAACTTTTTCTATGGGGTTTTTTGAAATCTCGTGTTTATGTGAACCGTCCAAGGACCCTACAAGATTTGAAGAACAACATCCAGGAAGAAATTGCCAACATAACGCCTGCTATACTGGCTGGAGTCATGACAAACGCCAGAAATCGGTTTACTCGGTGTATGGAGAATGGGGGACGTCACCTACCTGATTTGATCTTCAAAACTGGGTAAAACAAAACTTTATGTATGTGCCTATATTATAAAAAACGAATAAAAATTTTCTGATTCATACAATGCGTTTTATTAAGTTTTAAAAAATGAACCCATAAAAACAAGTTTTTAATGTAACTCTTTCTTTTCCTCATGTTCTCAGTTAATTTTATTGTTGTTTCAATATTTGGTAGTTTCTTGGCAACAGTAAATTGAAACAAAATCACATTGATAATAACTTAAATTAAATTGACAAGGAAAATCATGTAATATTTTATTGACCCTGGATTCGTTGTCATTTTATGCAGACGTTCAATAGTATCCTTCTCCTCCCTCCTCCTCCTCCCTCCTCTTCCTCCTCCTCCTCCCTTCTCATCCTCCTTCTCCCTCACTCCTCTCCCTCCTCCTCCTCCTCCTCCTTCCTCCTCCTCATCCTCCTCCTCCCTCACTCCTCCTCCCTACAATACACAACACGTGTAAGGTGTCCCATATTAAATTTCAAATTTTCGAAAATTTATAGTATAACTAACTTTTTCTTCGCGAAAATTGGATAGATTAAAATGTACGCCAGCATGAACTCGTGTGCAAAATTTCAGATCGATTGGATATTGGGAAGTGGGTTAAAAATCGATCTGAAATTTTGTCTCAAGAAAGAAAGAAAGCAAGCAAGCAAGAAGAGAATCGAAGTTAATAGAAAGAGTTAAAAAAAGGAAGTTATGCTGCCGCACCCTGTATAAAAAAAACCATTTGTATGTAGAGTTAGTAGCCCAATGACTATGCTCTCAAGAGAAACGAACACTACACTGTGTCACAAGATGTCACTAGGTCTAAAGGTTTGATCCTGTCAAGCCGCCGACCGAAGTTCGTGTTCAATCGCATGTAGCTTGATCACCTCACTGACGGTTTCCATTTTTAGATCACTATGGAGGTTGTCGTTACGCACATACCAAGGGGCGTTGACAATGCTCCTTAGTGCCTTATTCTGGGAGGTTTGTATAATCTTGACGTTATAAGGAATTTAGGTGCCCCCCCCCCCCCCCCCCCCCCCAGAGGTGCAATGGGGGCCTAAATCCTCATAAATCAGGTAGAGGAGATAACAGGCATCCCGTCAGAGAGATACCCCCCCTACTAATAGCTTTTAATGAGCCATGTTCGGGGAAGGTTGATTTTCCAGTCACCTGGAATTCCATCCAACGCCGTACCAGCTGCCAAAAATGATCGAGAACAGCGCGTGGTTCCCATTGATTCCTCAACGGGACGCTGACAGCGCTATCTCTGGTGCTCTGACGGGAGCTTGATGGACCCCACTGGAGGTAACTCTGTTACACTCCTCCCCTTAAAGACATCCTTGATTGAAGATCAAGGATGGTAATTTGGTGGAATAGTGAATAGCTGAGAACTGATGCTCATTCGTTCATAAATAGCTGCATTGGCGTTTTGGATGGGGAAATAGAAATTAAAACTGGATTGTCAATGAAGCTTCATAAGAAGTATCTTCATTGAACAATCGGGACAAAACGGATGCTCAACTATGGAGATTTATACCTTAGGAAATTAAAATATATAGGTATAGAAATTGAATGAATGAAAATCAATAAATGACGACTGGCTTATTAGGCACAGACACTGGCTGACTAGGCACAGTAAAATTAAATTGCCCAACTATGGGGACTTAAAATGTGCACTAACCTGGTAATTGACATATAGCAATACTCAGTTGGCATGAAATTGAAATAATATAAAATATAAATGGGGAATAAAAGAGAGAAATTATAAGTCAAAGACCAATGAAATTATTTATATACCAAAGGGTGATAATGGGAATTCCTTCTGGAACCCCGGGCCTTGTTTCTTCTGAAACATTAACGCCCCAAAAAATAGTGGGTTGGACTACTAGGCGTCAGCCGTGCATAATCCAAACCACGCTCTGCTACCATATAAGGAATTTAGGTGCCCCCCCCCAGAGGTGCAATGAGGGCCTAAATCCTCATAAATCAGGTAGAGGAGAGTAACAGGCATCCCGTCAGAGAGATACCACCCCTACTAATAGCTTTTAATGAGCCATTTTCGGGGAAGGTTGCTTTACCAGTCACCTGGAAAACCATCCAACGCCAAACCAGGTGCCAAAAATGATCGAGAACAGCGCGTGGTTCCCATTGATTCCTCAACGGGACGCCGGCAGCGCTATCTCTGGTGCTCTGACGGGAGCTTGATGGACCTCACAGGAGGTAACTCTGTTACAATTCGATTTTTCGGTACATCCCCAGAGCTGGATACCATATGCCCAAACACGGTTAGTCATCACAGTTCTCTTGATGAATATAGCCGAACGTGCTCTTCTTGATGGATGGTCCGATAATATTCATACCCTTCAATTTTAATGTAGGATGAAGGCGTGAGGTGCGTTTCAGAAATCAGACAAATGTCTATTTTTTATTGGGTCAGAAAAGCTCAAGTTCTGAGGCATGTTGTTCTGGCCCATTTGCGTTCCAACCTGCTATTCTGTTAGTATTCTGGATTTTTATGAATGTCAGTTTTATTTGAGCCATGATTTTATTGGTTGATTTTTGCTCACTAACCATTTCAAATAGTAACGTTAGCATTTTTTCAACTGACGAGTTGGTATGGGGGCTACGCACAGCATGCTGATACAATTAAAAAATCAGTGTCTTACGCTGGACACTGATTTTTTAATTGTATCACTTTTTTAGCACTTTAGCTGAATGTGCTAAAATTTATGTCGTCTTTCTGGTTACAACGAAATTTGATAGGGAGTGTCTCTAGTACATCAAGGGACGGATGAAATGACCGGTTCCACCCAGAGCTCCAGCTAACAGATTCGAAAAGTTGGTTCTACTTAAACAAACTGCGCGAGTGTTTTTCTATATATTCCAGTTGTGAGATGGCTTCCAAACTACAATAAATTATTTCATCAAGTGAGGAAAGGGATGGTTATGAGGGGTGGATGGAGGCCTTCGGGGGAAACTCCCCTATATTCTGATCATTATCACTTACAACTGAATCGTTGCATCGAAGCTTTATCTTAAGGCCATATCACACTTGCATTCAGGTCAGCTGTGAATGTTGAAGAGAAATAAGTGCAGAAACAGCGCATTCTGGCGGAATGAAGTTTTATTAAGTCTGTCAGGTTAGGGCTCCTAGGGGTTTTCCATAGAATTGTTACCTTCCCAAGGGTTACGTTTTAGTATTTTACGTTGCGTAGGAGTACGTTAACATGTTCTAATTTTCCCAAGTGAGTTCAAAAGTGCTCCACCAGGATGGACGAAAAACTTGACCTTGGAAAAAAGCTCTTTGCCTTCTTCACATTCGATCATTAAAAATGCGAGAAAAAACTGGAATAATGCAAATGTGATACGGCCTTTAGGCATTTATCATTGCACGAAAATCAATCATCAAAAATCAAAACAGGTCTGGGAAATGAAGAAATACCTGAACAATTTGTTTCTTAACAATAACAAAATAACCATAAAATGGATTCCTGGTCATGGATGTCCTCAAACTGCTCAATGCAGCTATTTATTAGTGAGCATCAGTTCTCAACCAGTAAACTATTCCACCTAGTTTACGTACTTGCTCTTCAATCAAGTATGTTTAGGAGGGGGGGGGGGGGGGGGTGTGACAGTTCCCTCGAGATCCAAGGAATGCGCTGCTGTCGCTCCGTTGTTTCCCCAGGGTGGCCTAAGTACGTTACATGATAGCAGAGCGTGGTAAGGATTAAGTACGGCTGACGCCTAGTAATCCGATCCACTATTTTTGTGGGCGTCAATGTTTCAGAAGAAAAATGGCCCGGGTTTCCAGAAGGAATACCCATTATACTCCCTTGGATACATAAATACTTGCATTGGTTCTTGATTATAAATTCCTCAATTTATCCCCACATATTATTTCTATTTAACATACTTAATTTTCAAGGGCATTGTTCCCAAAACCAGGGCATCGTTCCCTATTTCATAAGTCCCCATAGTGGGCACCTTCCACTGTAAGTCTCCAAAGTTGAGCAAGTTAATTCCCCAGGGCATAGTTTCCATTTTCGTAAGTCCCCAAAGTGGGCAGCTCCCTACTGTAAGTCTCCTGGTTGAGCAAGTTGTATTATTCCCGATTGTTCCAATCATTGATTGGGAGTTAACTACCTAATGAATACTTCATATGAAGATTCATTGACAATCCATCCTGTTTTAATTTCACCTTTTTATCCTCAATCGCCAATGCAGCTATTTATTAGTGAGCATCAGTTCTCAACCAGTAAACTATTCCACCTAGTTTACGTACTTGCTCTTCAATCAAGTATGTTTTTTAAGGGGGGGAGTGTGACAGTTCCCGCGAGATCCAAGGAAAGCGCTGCCGTCACTCCGTTGTTTCCCTATGGGCGTCGGGCGCTAATTCCCGTGTTTTCGAAAGCCTGCGTTTGGCGATGGATGGGTGATCCTAGAACTGGAAAACCAATCTTCTCCGAACGTAGCATATATGCTATTAGTACGAGTTGTATCTCTTATGGTACTGTCACATCCCCTCTCTATCTATGTGTGGTATTGCACCCCAGGGTGGCCTAAGTCCATTACATGGTAGCAGAGCGTGGTTAGGATTATGCACGGCTGACGCCTAGTAATCCGATCCACTATTTTTGGGGCGTTAATGTTTCAGAAGAAACATGGCCCGGGTTTCCAGAAGGAATACCCATTATACTCCCTTGGATACATAAATACTTGCATTGGTTCTTGATTATAAATTCCTCAATTTATCCCCACATATTATTTCTATTTAACATACTTAATTTTCAAGGGCATTGTTCCCAAACCCAGGGCATCGTTCCCTATTTCATAAGTCCCCATAGTGGGCACCTTCCACTGTAAGTCTCCAAAGTTGAGCAAGTTAATTCCCCAGGGCATAGTTTCCATTTTCGTAAGTCCCCAAAGTGGGCAGCTCCCTACTGTAAGTCTCCTGGTTGAGCAAGTTGTATTATTCCCGATTGTTCCAATCATTGATTGGGAGTTAACTACCTAATGAATACTTCATATGAAGATTCATTGACAATCCATCCTGTTTTAATTTCACCTTTTTATCCTCAATCGCCAATGCCGCTATTTATTAGTGAGCATCAGTTCTCAACCAGTAAACTATTCCACCTAGTTTACGTACTTGCTCTTCAATCAAGTATGTTTTTTAAGGGGGGGAGTGTGACAGTTCCCGCGAGATCCAAGGGAATGCGCTGCCGTCGCTCCGTTGTTTCCCAATGGGCGTCGGGCGCTAATTCCCGTTTTTTCGAAAGCCTGCGTTTGGCGATGGATGGGTGATCCTAGAACTGGAAAACCAATCTTCTCCGAACGTAGCATATATGCTAGTAGTACGAGTCGTATCTCTTATGGTACTGTCACATCCCCTCTCTATCTATGGGTATGTATTTAGGCCCCCATTGCACCTCCGGGGCGCCTATGTCCATTACAGGTCCCTCCACCCTAGTCCACCCTTTTCCTACCTACTGTGAATTCTTTTGAATTATTTGGATGAAATAATGATGATTTTTTGCTTTAACAAACCTTATTTTTGCCATTAGCTTTTGTTCTGTTGAACATCTCATTATCCGAACTCTAAACCCATGTCCTCCTCCAGTCACTCAAAAAACCCGTGAGTTGTAGAAAATTAAATTTGTTAAACTATTGTTTTGTCTTTAAATGTATTAAGATGTCGACCAATTTTCGCATGCTTTAAAAAAAACTACCAAAATGATGAAATCTACAAAAATATTGTAAAAGATCTTTATTATGTATTGCGTTAAATATAAAAATTTATTTTTAGCTATTTTCGTTCCAGTATACTTAATTTTCCTATAATGTTTCCTTTACATGTGATGCTAGATAATTTTTGGTTTCTACGTTAGCTGACTCTATGTGGCCGTAAGGCGTTGTCAGCATATTCGTTGACGACCGAAAACCTGGAAAAAAGATTTTATTTATTTATTTATTTAATTTTGTTTACGGGCAAAATTTCCCAATTTACAGTTTATGATAATAATAACAATTTTTATCTAGATTTAATAACAATGCTACGTTAAATTCAATAACATTAAACTCACAACAAACAAAACAAGCTTTATATGGCAAAAAAATGGAGATCACAAATTCTCAACAATAATAAATAGCACAACAAAACAATTATAAGAATGGGGTTACATAATTAATTTAAGAAATTTTTGACTATAACAATAATTTACAATGTCTCTTGAACGCCAGCTCACTTAAACAAAGAAGGTCGACATCCGACGATAAACCAACCAATCGGTTGAACTCCCTCTGGCATCTAATCAGGGGCGCACCATGCAAATAGCTGATCGTCACAGTTGGGAGCAAAAAAGTTTGCATGTGGCGAGTTGGATAGGGCGGCACATAAAAGTTTAAGTGTGAGAGCAGAGAAGGACAGTCAATTCCACCGTTGGCCAATCCAAGATTTCATCAAAATCGTATGAAAACTCTGGAAATCAACCTTCATACAAGGATTTCTCATTGGCGCATGCGCAGGAGCTACAATTGTTACGATCGGTTTGAAATTGATATGGAATGTTGAAATTGTCCTCTCCAAACTATTCTCCAAATTTGAGCTTCTTAGAACGTTCAGGGTGGGAGAATATGATGCTTGATAAGAGTGTATTGTTACGCATGCGCAGAGTGAAATATTTATTTGGGATCAATGAAACTGATAGTGAGACCATCTACACTCTAATCCGCACATCCCCTAAAAATTTCATCAAAATCGGATGAAAACTGTGGAAATTAAGCTTGTTACAAGGATTTCTCGTTGGCGCAGGAGCTAGAATTGATAAAATCGGTTTGAAATTGTTATGGAATGTTCAAATTGACCCCTCCCAACTATTCTCCAAATTTGAGCTTCATCGAACTTTCAGAGTGGGAGAATATGATGCTTGATAAGAGTGTATTGTTACGCATGCGCAGAGTGAGATATTTATTTGGGATCAATGAAACGGATAGTAAGACCATCTACACTCTAATCCGCACATCCCCTAAAAATTTCATCAAAATCGGATGAAAACTGTGGAAATTAAGCTTGTTACAAGGATTTCTCGTTGGCGCAGGAGCTAGAATTGATAAAATCGGTTTGAAATTGTTATGGAATGTTCAAATTGTCCTCTCCAAACTATTCTCCAAATTTGAGCTTCATCGAACGTTCAGAGTGGGAGAATATGATGCTTGATAAGTGTGTATTGTTACGCATGCGCAGAGTGAAATATTTATTTGGGATCAATGAAACTGATAGTGAGACCATCTACACTCTAATCCGCACATCCCCTAAAAATTTCATCAAAATCGGATGAAAACTGTGGACATTAAGCTTGTTACAAGGATTTCTCGTTGGCGCAGGAGCTAGAATTGTTAAAATCGGTTTGAAATTGTTATGGAATGTTCAAATTGTCCTCTCCAAACTATTCTCCAAATTTGAGCTTCATCGAACGTTCAGGGTGGGAGAATATGATGCTTGATAAGTGTGTATTGTTACGCATGCGCAGAGTGAAATATTTATTTGGGATCAATGAAACTGATAGTGAGACCATCTACACTCTAATCCGCACATCCCCTAAAAATTTCATCAAAATCGGATGAAAACTGTGGAAATTAAGCTTGTTACAAGGATTTCTCGTTGGCGCAGGAGCTAGAATTGATAAAATCGGTTTGAAATTGTTATGGAATGTTCAAATTGACCCCTCCCAACTATTCTCCAAATTTGAGCTTCATCGAACTTTCAGAGTGGGAGAATATGATGCTTGATAAGAGTGTATTGTTACGCATGCGCAGAGTGAGATATTTATTTGGGATCAATGAAACTGATAGTGAGACCATCTACACTCTAATCCGCACATCCCCTAAAAATTTCATCAAAATCGGATGAAAACTGTGGAAATTAAGCTTGTTACAAGGATTTCTCGTTGGCGCAGGAGCTAGAATTGATAAAATCGGTTTGAAATTGTTATGGAATGTTCAAATTGTCCTCTCCCAACTATTCTCCAAATTTGAGCTTCATCGAACTTTCAGAGTGGGAGAATATGATGCTTGATAAGAGTGTATTGTTACGCATGCGCAGAGTGAGATATTTATTTGGGATCAATGAAACTGATAGTGAGACCATCTACACTCTAATCCGCACATCCCCTAAAAATTTCATCAAAATCGGATGAAAACTGTGGAAATTAAGCTTGTTACAAGGATTTCTCGTTGGCGCAGGAGCTAGAATTGTTAAAATCGGTTTGAAATTGTTATGGAATGTTCAAATTGTCCTCTCCCAACTATTCTCCAAATTTGAGCTTCATCGAACGTTCAGAGTGGGAGAATATGATGCTTGATAAGAGTGTATTGTTACTCATGCGCAGAGTGAGATATTTATTTGGGATCAATGAAACTGATAGTGAGGCCATCTACACTCTAATCCGCACATCCCCTAAAAATTTCATCAAAATCGGATGGAAACTGTGGAATTTAAGCTTGTTACAAGGATTTCTCGTTGGCGAGGGAGCTAGAATTGTTAAAATCGGTTTGAAATTGATATGGAATGTTGAAATTGACCTCTCCAAACTATTCTCCAAATTTGAGCTTCATAGAACGTTCAGAGTGGGAGAATATGATGCTGGATAAGAGTCTATTGTTACGCATGCGCGGAGTGAAATATTTATTTGGGATCAATGAAACTGATAGTGAGACCATCTACACTCTAATCCGCACATCCCCTAAAAATTTCATCAAAATCGGATTAAAACTGTGGAAATTAAGCTTGTTACAAGGATTTCTCGTTGGCGCAGGAGCTAGAATTGATAAAATCGGTTTGAAATTGTTATGGAATGTTCAAATTGACCCCTCCCAACTATTCTCCAAATTTGAGCTTCATCGAACGTTCAGAGTGGGAGAATATGATGCTTGATAAGAGTGTATTGTTACTCATGCGCAGAGTGAGATATTTATTTGGGATCAATGAAACTGATAGTGAGGCCATCTACACTCTAATCCGCACATCCCCTAAAAATTTCATCAAAATCGGATGGAAACTGTGGAATTTAAGCTTGTTACAAGGATTTCTCGTTGGCGAGGGAGCTAGAATTGTTAAAATCGGTTTGAAATTGATATGGAATGTTGAAATTGACCTCTCCAAACTATTCTCCAAATTTGAGCTTCATAGAACGTTCAGAGTGGGAGAATATGATGCTGGATAAGAGTCTATTGTTACGCATGCGCGGAGTGAAATATTTATTTGGGATCAATGAAACTGATAGTGAGACCATCTACACTCTAATCCGCACATCCCCTAAAAATTTCATCAAAATCGGATTAAAACTGTGGAAATTAAGCTTGTTACAAGGATTTCTCGTTGGCGCAGGAGCTAGAATTGATAAAATCGGTTTGAAATTGTTATGGAATGTTCAAATTGTCCTCTCCCAACTATTCTCCAAATTTGAGCTTCATCGAACTTTCAGAGTGGGAGAATATGATGCTTGATAAGAGTGTATTGTTAGGCATGCGCAGAGTGAGATATTTATTTTGGGATCAATGAAACTGATAGTGAGACCATCTACACTCTAATCCGCACATCCCCTAAAAATTTCGTCAAAATAGGATGAAAACTGTGGAAATTAAGCTTGTTACAAGGATTTCTCACTGGCGCAGGAGCTAGAATTGTTAAAATCGGTTTGAAATTGATATGGAATGTTCAAATTGTCCTCTCCAAACTATTCTCCAAATTTGAGCTTCATAGAACGTTCAGAGTGGGAGAATATGATGCTTGATAAGTGTGTATTGTTACGCATGCGCAGAGTGAAATATTTATTTGGGATCAATGAAACTGATAGTGAGACCATCTACACTCTAATCCGCACATCCCCTAAAAATTTCATCAAAATCGGATGAAAACTGTGGAAATTAAGCTTGTTACAAGGATTTCTCGTTGGCGCAGGAGCTAGAATTGTTAAAATCGGTTTGAAATTGATATGGAATGTTCGAATTGTCCTCTCCCAACTATCCTCCAAATTTGAGTGTCATTGGACGACCAAGGCGTAAGAAAATGGCGCTTGATGGGATTTAGGTTTGCACATGCGCTGAGTGGTAGATATTTATACTTGGAAACAATGAAACTGATGGGGGACCACCTAAATTCTAATCCACAGTAGATCTTCTGGGTCGCTGTGGTGGTTTATTGAAATACATAATGTACCCATTGTACCTCTACCATCAATTAAAAAAAAATTTGTACTCTAACGTACATTTCACAAAATTTTCATCAAAATCGGATGAAAACTGTGGAAAATTAAGCTTGTTACAAGGATGTGCGGACACACAGTCAGACTGCCACGGAACCAAATTTGTTCAGAATGTTCTAAAACGTAAAATGCGAGTCGAAATTTTGATTTTGGAGACCAAAAATGTTTATCTCCTGAAAGTGAAAACAATGCCGACCCCTGTAGGAAAACTCGGAAGTAGGTAAGTAATATTTATTTATTTATTTTTTTTTTTTTTTTTTTGCATTTTATGGCACATAAACGAAAAAAACGTTAACAAAAAGCGTTACGGTTGGTTTTTTGATGATTTCCGCTTACAGCCGTGTCGTTGCTAGGGAAATGGTACTTCGTCGGTTTTCATCCCACAAAATTCGTTGACCATTCGTTCGATTTATCCAACCATATGTTAACTACAGCGAAGTGCGTGGCCAACAAGCTGAGATGTTTGTCTGTCAAAATTATAAACTAAAATTTCTCTACACGATCAATAGCGACTGAAATGTCGAAGATTTCTTCAAAAATTCGCTCATGGGGTCATGCTGCATGACTGGACTTTTTAAAGTTTAACTGACAGAAATTTAACATTGTTCATCACGTATGCCATCTTTCTCAATTTATCTATAATATATTGCACATGACCGTCCCATTTCAGCTTATAGTCGAATGAACTTATAATGAAATTCATTATAAGAATGAGGTGTTCCTATATTTGGATGAAAATGAGCGAGACACGGACGAAGTGGTTTTTGTTTGGGAGTTTGAAACTTGTTTTTAGGTGGAAGAGGAGTTGAGAGTTATAGAAGAGTTAGGAGGAAGGCAGGGACGGAACAGCAAAACCGAGTTAGAGAGGTGGAGAGGGTTAAACGTGTGCGGTGTTTGGAGGGGGGTTATGTCCATTTGGAGGTCGACAAGTTTCGTGAACTGAACGGGATAATACGATAGTTATATCGATACATCGAATGCTCACGTCGATAGTAGAGAACGTGGACTCGCTGAGTCGGAAATGAGGGATTCGGTCTTTAGCCTGTGTTACGTCCTTGCGGTCGAATTTAGATGCAAAATTTGCAACCTATTGATTGAACGTGCACATTTCACCTCGGTAAAACTTAAAAAAATAAATAATCTCAACTGATTCACCAAAATTAAGCAACGTCGGGCTTGGTTAGTACTTGGAATGGGTGACCGTCCGGGAGTGCCGCAATTTCGGCATCTTTTTTATTTTTGACATTTTATGTCTTTACTTTGGCACATGAACGAATAAAGCGTTAAAAAGTACGAAAGAAATGCGTGATAAATCGAGAGCTTTCCAACAAATGGAGAACGATTTTGGTCCCATAAACACTAAAGAAGTTTTATTTCCCCAGCAACGGCTTGATTGTACGTGAAAATCATAAGAAAGACAAAGCAGTTTAAAATGCTTGCATACGAGTCTGCAACACATTGGGACATTTTCATGTGTGTTTTCTTATCGTATTTATTACTAGGTAGATCTCACCCGTGCATCGCACGGGGGGGCGTCCTAAATCAATTAAATGGGCCATAAGAGAAACCGCCCACCCGTGGGTACTTAATTGAATTCGCGATCGTGTTGACTCATTGTTCCGACACCCGTGGGTACTTCATTGAATTCGAGCCAGGCTACATCACCTACCCCCCTGCAGACTCGTATGCAAGCTCTAAGAGCCACTCAGCTGATCCGGACCCTGGGCATCGTCACGTAAATGTGCTAAAGAGACTACATACGAAATTACAGCTTCCTAGAGTGTAAAACATAGAAATTAGCTTCAAAAGCCACTCATCTGATCCGGACCCTGGGCATCGTCAAGTCAATTTCCTAAAGAGGCTACATAAGAAATTACAGCTTCCTAGAGTGTAAAGCAAAGAAATTACCAATTAAAATGATTTAACCACCGCTTCACAAATCAAACCGTTCTCGCAATATTCGGATCACCTGCTATGGATCAAATCATCGAAACACCAGCTCAATGAAATCATCAGAAATTAACAAGCGGTGGCAATCATGTTCACAATATCAATTATTGAGAATGATCACCTGAGTGTACACAATTATTCAAATAACCTTGCTCATAACTCAGCTTGTTGACCACGCACTTCGCAGTAGTTAACATGAATATGGTTGGATAAATCGAGAGCTTTCGAACGAATGGTCAACGAATTTTTTGGGATGAAAAACGACGAAGTACCATTTCCCTAGCAACGACTCGGTTGTAAGCGGAAATCGTCAAAATATTTACGCTACGTTACGTGACAGTTTTTTGTGCAATGTGCCAGGGCAAAGACATGAAAATGTCAAAAATAATAAACCTTTGTGAAATAATTTGCAGCGTTTTTTGTTAAATTGTGACTCTTCTAATGATTTACACCTTTTTCGTTCGATACTCGGCAACGGGACAGCTCGATTCGTTCATATCGATTCCGCCCGCATTTCATTTCGATAGTTTCGTGGTTATCGACCCGTTGAGGAACGAACGGGAGAAGGGAAGGTAGATTTTGGACGGACAGAAATGTTGGAAGTCTGAAGAGACGAAGGGAGATAGTTATGGTAGAGAATGGAGAGAAAAGGAGGGGAAACCATTAATTGTCTGTTTCCACAGCCTTTCAGGATGAGGTGGAAAAGGGAGGTGAAGAGGGGGGGCTTTGCCACCCTACCCTTGAAACCCCCACCATTTCACCAACGTCCTACAGCCAACCATTAGGATGGAAATCGATATGTCAAGGTATCAATGTACAACCATCGATGTTGAAATTCGAATTATTCATTTGGATACCAAGAAAAAGTCCAGTCATGCAGCATGACCCCATGAGCGAATTTTTGAATAAATCCTCGACATTTCAGTTGCTATTGATCGTGTAGAGAAATTTTAGTTTATGATTTTGATAGACAAACATGGAATCAAATTATTAAAAATAATTAGGAGGTACTCATACTTTATTATTATTAAACTAATCTTGTAGATTTAAAGACACATGTAGGTAAATATTCATAGATTTCGATGTCCAATGTGGTCAGTATTGAAGGCAGTTGAAATCTTAACAGTATCCTATCATAACATCATCAAATCTTGACATAAAATAAAATAACATACCGACGTCATATGAAAGAAACGTATTTCCACAGCCAATCGATGATGAGGCTTTATATTGCGAGTGATATAAAGTCAGTTGCATTCGAATCTAGTATCCCACAGCAAGAAATTGACAGACAAACTGTAGTCTCTGTTTCATGCAAATATTACCGATTTTTACAACTAGCGAACGGCATTATTTCGATTTTTGACTGATTTTTCAACTTTGAAATTTTTGAAAACTTGATACATATTCTTATAGGAAATTTTACGCTGATTCCGAATATACCACATGTTAGTATGCTGAAAAAATTATTTCGCACAACAAATCGCAAAAAACAGGCTATTTTGAAATTGTTGAGTACATTTTTGAAAATTTCAACCCGAAGATGTAATCCGATCATGCTGGCCAACGAACTTGAACTTTCGTTTTGTGTCCTTAACATTTTAAAATTTGTTTGAAGTTTCTAGCACAATTCTACGGACAGTTATCGTCTGGAATGACACATACATACATATATACATACATACATACATACATTAAAAAATCCGTTAAACTTCAGAATATGATTCAGAATAGCCTGAAAAGAAATTTCTGCATAACAATTTTTCAAAAATTCACATTCTACAAATTTTGAGGCGAGAGCAATAGCTTAATTTTCTTCAAAAATTCGCTAACATATTAAACTATACCTAACTCTTTATTTTCCGTGGAAATAGACAACGTTTTAGCGGATTTTTGAAGAAAATTAAGCTATTGCTCTCGCCTCTAAAATTTGTAGAATGTGAATTTTTGAAAAAATTTTATGCAGAAATCCGTTTCAGGCTATTCTGAATCATATTCTGAAATTTAACACATTTTAGCGAATTTTCTTAGAAAATGAGGCTATTGCAATGGCTCCAAAAATTTTAAAATACAAATTTTCAAAAATGTTCTTCATCGAAATCTGTTTTGAGGCATTCTGAAATGATTCCTGGATTTTAACGTTTTTTTATATGTATATATATATGTATATATGTATGTGTCATTCCAGACGATAACTCTCGATAGAATTGGGATAAAAACTTCGTTCTTTCGCCAAAAAATCAAGCATTTCAAAAGAAAGGATGAGTTCGTTGGACAACACTTTTTGAGCACATTAAATTGGTCAAATTTCAAAAAATGTACTAAAAAAATCACTAAAAATGGCTAAAAACGGCTAAAAATCGTTCAATTTATATTTTTTGGTAGAATATAGCTCAAATAAAGTTTATTAACTATAAAATAGAACATCCAAAAATGTATGTACACAATTATGCTGAAAAATGTACTTAAAATTCATCAAAATTTGCTAAAAAATTGATGAAAACTGCAAAAAAAATTCTAAAATTTAAAACCTCTATTTGAATAGCAGGTTATTATTTAGAATACGTTTTTTGCCATAAAATTAATGGTGAACGATTTCCTTGCTCTCAAAAAGCTCAAATTTCAAAACAATTCAACATTATACAATACGATAATTTACGAAAATTCGCTCATACGATCATGCTGCATGAATGGAACTTTTTTTAATGTATGTATGTATGTATGTATGTATGTATGTATGTACACATGTATGTCATTCCAGACCATAATTGTCCGTAGAATCGTGCTAGAAATTTCAAACAAATTTTAAAATGTTCAGGACACAAAACGAAAGTTCAAGTTCGTTGGCCAGCATGATCGGATTACATCTTCGGGTTGAAATTTTCAAAAATGTAGTCAAAAATATCAAAATAGCCTGTTTTTTGCGATTTGCTGTGCGAAATAATTTTTTCAGCATACTAACATGTGGTATATTCGGAATCAGCGTAAAATTTCCTATAATAATATATATCAAGTTTTCAAAAATTTTAAAGTTGAAAAATCAGTCAAAAATCGAAATAATGCCGTTCGCTATAGCGACTGAAACGTCGAAGATTTCTTCAAAAATTCGCTTATGGGCTCATGTTGCATGACTGGACTTTTTTCACTAATTTCCGATTTGAAATGGGTTTCCACAACTTCGTCGCGAGTGATTTAGTTCGTAAGGTTACTTATGATTACAATTACGATTACAGCCACTGGTCCAGGAGATATGATTACGATTACACTCATGATTACGATTATGATTACAATTTTGATTACATTCGTAATCACCGTTTCAATGTGATTTCGGCTGAACCAACAGATGTTCCCTACTAATCTGAAATTACTGCTGTATGTAATCCTAATTACGGAATCGTAATCATATCTCCTGTTCTGTGATTATAATCGTAATTCTAATCACATCTCCAAAACCCTGTGATTGCAATAATAATCGTAATATTAAAATTAACATTGAGCCAACTCTGGGTTAGGCTTGATAAGGTTCACATTGAAACTGTGATTACGAGTGTAACCATAAGTGTAATCGTAATCATATCTCCTGGTCCTGTGATTATAATCGTAATTACAATCACAACTCTAAAAAAAAAAAAAGTGCCAGTCATGCAGCATGATCGTATGAGCGAATTTTCATAAATAGCCGTATTACATTTATGTTAAATTCTGTTGAAATTTGAGCACTTTGGGGACAAATAAAAATGTTATTATACATTTTATGGCAAACTAACTTTTTGTCAGTAATATTCCAATGAACAAACGATTTTGTGGATTTTTACAATTTTTTCAAGTGTTCCTATCGATTTTTAGCTTATTTTAATGAAATTTAAGTAAATTTTTCAGTACAATTTTGTGCTTAAATTTTTAAATGTCCTAGTTCATGTTCGATTAATTTTTTTCTGAGTAGCATTCTGCTAAAAATAGAAATTTGTTAATTTTTAGCGGTTTTTTTCCTTTTTTAGTGATTTTTTAAGTACATTTTTTGAAATTTGACCAATTTAATGTGCTCAAAAAGTGTTGTCCAACGAACTCATCCTTTCTTTTGAAATGCTTGATTTTTTGGCGAAAGAACGAAGTTTTTATCTCAATTCTATCGAGAGTTATCGTCTGGAATGGCACATACATATATATACTTATATATATATACACACACACACACATATATATATATATATATATATATATATATATATATATATATATATATATATATATATATATATATATATATATATATATATATATATATATAAAGTGCTAAAATCCAGGAATCATTTCAGAATGCCTCAAAACAGATTTCGATTTTTGAAAATTTTTATTTTAAATTTTCGGAGCCATTGCAATAGCTTTATTTTCAAAGAAAATTCGCTAAAAACCCCGTGATTGTGATCGTAATTGAGATTACGATTACGCCCAACTCTGTGTTAGACTTGACAAGGTTAGGTATTTCATTTGAACGAGTTAATACGGAAATTTCAGAATCGATTTCACGTACTATCGATTATACGTGATATCGATGCGTTTTCACGGCCTGGGGGTCCCTCGTCCCGCCCCATAAATTGCAAATCATCTCAAATTGCTCTCCGCCTCCTCCAGGGCGATCGATGCGTTGGAACATCGAACTGCGCATTTCAGCCCCCCCTTTCCGCTGATATGCGCAGCGGCAGGTCCGCCAACCTCACGGATTTATCCGTTTATTCTACGGATTATTTTATTTGGTTTCTGTTCCAGCTTACGGGAGCTATTGTGCCGTCTTAAGCACAGTTACCGTATCTATATTGTAGTACTAACGGAGATATCAACATGCCCAAGTTCAAGACGCTGCTCTACTCAGCCTAACCGAAATATTTCCACCCGAATGATCATTTTAACTAATTTTTATACTCCCTAACCTGTTCATGAGGTTCAAATACATAATAAATATCAACGTACAGGTTTAGATAATGAAAATGCCAAAAATTTTCGCAGTATTATTATTTTTTTTTTGGAGTATAACGGAACAAAGTGCCAAACATCACAAAATTTCGACGCTTGCATACGAGTCTGCAACACATTGGGACATTTTATGTCTTTAGTTGCAGACTCGTATCATCAAAATTTAACAAGCGGTTGCAGTTATGTTCACAATATCAATTATTGAGAATGATCACCTGCGTGTACACAATTATTCAAATAACCATGCTCATAACTCAGCTTGTTGGCCACGCACTTCGCAGTAGTTAACATATTATGGTTGGATAAATCGAGAGCTTTCAAACGAATGAACAACGAATTTAGTGAGATGAAAAACGACGAAGTACCATTTCCCTAGCAACGACTCGGTTGTAAGCGGAAATCATCAGAATATTTTCGTGAGCAATTTCCGTGACGTTTTTTTAGTTTATGTGCCATAGCAAAGACATAAAATGTCAAAAACTAGATTCTAGAGCCACTCAGCTGATCTGGGATCGGTCAGTTGTGTTCAGAAGTCCCTCAAGGGCCCACATACCAAATCTCAGAATCGTGGGATCATTAGGGAAAAAACTGGATTCTAGAGCCACTCAGCTGATTTGGGATCGGTCAGTTGTGTTCAGAAGTCCCTCAAGGGGCTACATACCAAATCAACGTCATTTCTGATGGTCATCATCATCGTTGTGGCCACTTGGGACAATTTTCGTGAGCAATTTTCGTGAGCAATTTTCGTGAGCAATTATTTTCCGTGACGTTTTTTTAGTTTATGTGCCATAGCAAAGACATAAAATGTCAATAATAATTTCATAGCAAGGCAGCAGATACGATTTGGTTACCCCTTTATTCCTGCTAGATTTACTAAGCTTAGAATTCGTATCTACACTTTCCTAAGCGATAATACAGTATCTAACTGGATACCATAAACATTATGAGGGTAAGTTAGCATTGTTTCGAACACCTAAATATCCTAAACTCTTGATACCCTTATCAATAAAATAGGTATAGGTATATTCGTAATGACACAATACCAAACAACGTCAAGTACTATGAAGTTTTTTATTGGAGGTAAAAATGTTCATCTATGGTACGTGTATAAAATATAATATCGATTCTTCTACAATTTATTCTACAAATGGTATATTATTCTCTCCTTCTTTAGTCATAGAAACTTTCGCTCTCAGGAATATCTACATTTCCCTCCTCCGCATCTTTTGTAGGCAAAGACTCCCAAAATGCTAATCTTAACGGAGGAATGTTAGATGATTTGCTGGAGATCAAGCTGATGAGTGAACCTTTTCTATCTTGTGTCATCCCTCTGGGCTTGCTGAACTCACTGGGTCTGGAAGAGATTTCATGTGTTTTACAAGGAGAAAGTGCAGTGTCTTCCACTCTTCATCAAATTCAGTTTTGCAGTTCAAAAAGAAGTTTCCTCGAAGTGCTTGAACAGCCACAATATTTTTAAATAATACTCTGCCTAACGACGTCTTAAGTTTCTTCTGAGAAACTTAACTCTTCCATTTTTCTGAAGTCAGTCCTTTAACTGCAAAGACAATACGTCTATTCGCTCAATTTTTTAGCAACTGTTTCGAAAACCTCTTAGAAATCGTTAAAGTATAATTCACTGGAATATAATAGGTCCGGATGATGTTTTGAGAAATTCTCATGCATTTGCGTTATTGTGAGGACACTGGGGAGATAAAGTCTGTGAGGATCATGCTCTCTAAGATAATGAGATATCGGAGGATTAAATGAATTTTACTAACTGCACACTTTCCTCTCCTGCCATCAGTTGGTGGATAAACACCTACATTCCTAACTGATTGAATAGAAAGAATAAGACTACACGATAAAATAAACGATTAGAAAGACGAGTCAGCTTAACTAAAAATTACTAAGGTAGAACATCGTAACTGCGAGTTACGAAGCTAAATTATGGTAACCAGTATTAGATACGGTATAACGACTTAGTAATAGTCAGATACAATGAAGTAGCTTAGTTTTTTTAAGGCCAAATGGGTAGCTATACGGTCAAAGCGTGAATTAAAAACGTTGATATTTTAATGAATGAACCATATTTATTCAGTTTTGACTATTATAATACACTGAAGATAGCCCAATTATGAATGTGAAGTCAAAAAGTGAATTTCGAAAAAAATGTTGGTTACGGTATCTGTGCTTAGTACGGCAGTATTAAAGACTACAGTACGTTCGTATGTTATACTGAACAGAGACTAAAACTGAAGTTATAAGAGGTATGTAACAGCAACGTGGACGAAAATGCTATTACAAGTGAAACTAACTGAAGATGAAATATAAATATTTCGAAACGTCAGCCTGCTCACAGAACATAGAATACAGAATTAGGCACAACAACACAGAATGTAGACTTTTCATTGACCAAACTTCGAGAAACCCAAAACATACGTCCAGCAAGCCCCCCGGACCCCCCATTAAGTTGCTCGCTTCGCTCGCAACGTGTGGCGTGTAGGGAATATTGCTCGCTTCGCTCGCAAAGTCTGGCATGTAGGATATGTTGCTCGCTTCGCTCGCAAAGTCTGGCATGTAGAAAATGTTGCTCGCTTCGCTCGCAAAGTATGGCATTTAGGGAATTTTACTCGCTTTGCTCGCAAACGGTAGATCCCTAAGGGTAGGTTTAACTTCTGTAGGGGATGCTGCTCGCTACGCTCGCTTGAGGAAGTTATACTGCCCACCCAACTTGGCAGACGTTTTTTCTGTTGGGGAATTCTTACTTACAAATTAAATCTTATAAAACTACGTGGAACCACGAAAAGTTTATTAGGGGATGTTGCTCGCTTCGCTCGCAAGTCCGTATTTATTCTGTAGGGATGCTGCTCGCTTCGCTCGCTTGAAGAAGTTATACTGCCCACCCAACTTGGCAGACGTTTTTTTCTGTTGGAAATTCTTACAAACAAATTAATTCTTATAAAACTACGTGGAACCACGAAAAGTTTATTAGGGAATGTTGTACTGCCCACCCAACTTGGCAGACGTTTTTTTCAGTTGGGAATTCTTACAAACAAATTAAATCTTAGAAACTACGTGGAACCACGAAAAGTTTATTCGGGGATGTTGCTCGCTTCGCTCGCAAGGTATACCTGTATATGTGTAGGACAAAGTCCGTATTTATTATTTGAAATGGCTCTCGCTTCGCTCGCAAGGTATTGCGTAGAAGTGCAAATGGGAACCCCCCTGTGAGGGTCCCTTCAGGTAAGCAACGTTGTGTAACGGCGGCCCGTGGTCGATTAATTTCTGATGTTAAACGCTTCCCTCGCAATTCCCCTCCCAATTTGACCTACTTTCCGTCACTTTTTTCGATATCCGACTTCGGATTCAGATTCGGCGGGATCAAAGCTGTATTTCGCCCGCGAAAACCGTTCCGAAAAACGTACCTTTATGGGGTATATTTTAATTGGAAAAAACCAAGTTTTTCGGCGGACTTTTCGAGAAAACGGGTCCGTACTCTCGCATTTTTTTAACGCATTTCCCGATACTTTTTTCGCGATCCGATCGCGCCGTCGTCTTCCTCGTAGGAAAACCTACGAAACCCGTATTTTTCCGGAATTGTCAACGGCCGTTTAGAGGGGTAGGGGAAGCGGGGAAGTCCAAAAAGCGCACATTAATTATTACTTCGACCCCCCTCCCGCCCTACGGCCCATGGTTCGGGTGGGATTAGAAAATTTTAAATTCGCTTATACACCCTATCGGAAAATCCCAAAAAGATCCCCCCACTCGTAGACTCCCCCCACTCAGCCGTTTGGCCGTGCATAGACACGACAGAGCGACAGACAGACAAACAGACGGAGTTTCATTCTTATTATTAATAGAGATTTAACTCAGTGGTCGAGATAACCCAGCCTGATCATTAAATATTCACAAGTACCTACGATATTTGAGCAAAATGCATAGAAAAACATGTAAATTATACTACAGAATTAGGACTAATGGCTATGAAGGAATTTCATGCTGTAATTTTTTAATTTTCCTTTTCATTTCTTCCTTTCTATTCTTCAGTTTTCTGGTGACATTTATAATAACCATCTATTATTTTATTGCTTTCTTGATATTCTCAAGGACATGAGTATTTGACAAATCCGTTGCATTCGGGTTTGTAATTTTTTTTTCCTGGACACACCACCCTGAAGATGTCCACAGTAAGAGGACGAAACGTCATTTAATAAAAGAATAAATTAAATAATTTTATTCATTTTCCCTGGGCCGCATCCCGACCAATTCTAACAAAAGGAAACTGTTTTAAAGGCTACAGATACGTTCGTATTAAACAATCAAACTTATTAAATATTTATGTAAAATTTTTCGGGTTTCTCGAGGGTTGGTCATTGAAAATTCTATATTCTAGGCCGATGTTTCAAAATAATTTCATCTTCAGGGCTTGTAAAACTGTATTTGGACGCTTATTTCATATCCTCGTCATAGAGGTAGCTATCTACTTGAATAACATCTTTGGGTATACTGAGAAAACTGAGAAAAAACTTTAAGGTATACTGAGAAAATATTATTTGTTATATTGAACAGAGCTGATTTGTTATATTGAGATTGCTGTATGTAACAGCAACGTGGACGAAAATGCTATTACAAGTGAAACTAACTGAAGATGAAATACAGGGTGATTCCCTCGCAGATGCAAAAAAAAAAAAAAAAATTTGGGTAAAACTACATCAAAAATGGAGTAAAATGCCGCCAACCGCATATTTTTATCTCAATTCGTACTCGAGATATGATTTTTTAAAGGTTTTTTCAGGAATACCGTGTTTTTTTCATTTTAAACTCGGATTTCTCCACTTTGCCTCATTAATTAAGCTATTGCTCTCGCCTCAAAATATGTAGAATGTGAATTTTTGAAAAACTTTTATGCAGAAATCCGTTTCAGGCTATTCTGAATCATATTCTGAAGTTTAACGCATTTTTTTATGTATGTATATATATGTATATGTATGTGTGTGTCATTCCAGACGATAACTGTCCGTAGAATTGTGCTAGAAACTTCAAACAAATTTTAAAATGTTAAGGACACAAAATGAAAGTTCAAGTTCGTTGGCCAGCATGATCAGATCACATCTTCGGGTTGAAATTTTCAAAAATGTAGTCAAAAATTTCAAAATAGCCTGTTTTTTGCGATTTGGTGTGCGAAATCATTTTTTCAGCATACTAACATGTGGTATATTCGGAATCAGCGTAAAATTTCCTATAAGAATATGTATCAAGTTTTCAAAAATTTCAAAGTTGACAAATCAGTCAAAAATCGAAATAATGCCGTTCGCTAGTTGTAAAAATCGGTGATATTTGCATGAAACATTGTCCAAATTCAGATTGAACTACTCTTATGGAAGTATCCCTGTATAACCAATCCTAGAACCATGCTGTTTAAAACGTAGGTAGTAGGTGCTTGTTTTATTTTATGTCAAGATTTGATGATGTTATGATAGGATACTGTTAAGATTTTCAACTGCCTTCAATACTGACCACATTGGACATCGAAATCTATAAATCCACAAGATTAGTTTAATAATAATAAAGTATGAGTACCTCCTAATTATTTTTAATAATTTGATTCCATGTTTGCCTATCAAAATCATAAACTAAAATTTCTCTACACGATCAATAGCGACTGAAATATCGAAGATTTCTTTAAAAATTCGCTCATGGGGTCATGCTGCATGACTGGACTTTTACTTACAATAAAGATTATTAATATGGTTTAGTTTATTGACCGCTTGGTGATAATTATGACAGTTTTTTTTGGGTTTTTGAGAATCGGTCAGGCAATAATAAAATTTAAATCTTCAGGGCCAACGTTTCGATGTATTTATACATCATCTTCAGGGCTACAACAAGATGAGATTCAAAGGGAGATTACATTATGACCAAAGGAAAAATTGATAAATATTATACATAAAACATAATATTGCATACCTCGGAGAATCTATGCATTTATAATTCTTTTATGTATGATATTTATCAATTTTTCCTTTGGTCATAATGTAATCTCCCTTTCAATCTCATCTTGTTGTAGCCCTGAAGATGATGTATAAATACATCGAAACGTTGGCCCTGAAGATTTGAATTTTATCATTGCCTGACCGATTCTCAAAAACCCCCAAAAAAAAACTGTCACAATAAAGATTATTCAAGTCTATTATATTCTACCGACTTTTCCACGGGTGTGCCTGCAGACAATTTGTACGTAGGAGGTTGGCGGAACTGAGCTCAGACAGAATTTCCCCGCTCCCCCGTATCTGAACGCGATCGAGTTCTGGTTTCACGAATTCCCCGCCCTACCTCCCTCCTCCTGCCCCAACGCCGTCCGCCGCGAAACCCCAAACTCTGTCAAGTTATTTCTGTCATGCGACTCCACCCCGCCGCCCCCGCGACACACAAGCTGTTATTTGTCGGGTGTCAGGGGGTCTCCTATTGGTCGGCGCCGGAGGCGCCGACCAATGACAGAAGGCGTTTCAAGAATATTCCCCTTCATTCCATGACCGGTTCCCCTCTCCACCATGGAATGCCTTGTGTGTCTCCCCCTTGTGCTTTTTGCCTCTCCTACGGGATGCCCCGACTCCTAAATGCTTCCCCCCCATCCCCCTCCCCTCCACTTCATGTTTCCCCGTTACCCCATAATGGCTTCTCTTGCTGTGCAACTGGATAACTCCCTTCCTCCTGTTAACGTTCTCCGTAACCGTTCACTGTTATTTCCTGTTCTCCGTAACCGCTCACTGTTATTTTCTCCGTTCCGCTCAACGTTACATCACTCTCATCTACAGCTCTCCTGCTCCCTCTCAAGTCTCAACTCCTCACCTGAGTTGGGCAAAATCTTACTGCCGAATATAATTGAGATGTTTAATTATAATAATAATAGTTCCAGTAATGCAGCATGATCATATGAGCGAATTTTTATAAACTATCTATCGTACTATAGTATGTTAAGCCGTTTTTAGCCATTTTTAGTGATTTTTTGGGTACATTTTTCGAAATTTGACCAATTTAATGTGCTCAAAAATTGTTGTCCAACGAACTCATCCTTTCTTTTGAAATGCTTGATTTTTTGGCGAAAGAACGAAGTTTTTATCTCAATTCTATCGAGAGTTATCGTCTGGAATGACACATACGTATATATATATATATATATATATATATATATATATATATATATATATATAAGTAGTATCCGAATACCAATCCTGGACCACCGACTTCAATCTCTGTTGAAAATGCTTTTCTGTTAAATCTCTGATAAAAATGATTCCGACTTCAATCTCTGTTAAAACTGATTTTGTGCTAAACCCTGTTAAAAATGATTTTCTGTTAAATCCTGTTGAAAATGCTTTTCTGTTAGACCCTTGATAAAATTTTTCATCACAAAACATCAGAACACATTTTTTATCACAAAACATCAGAACCAGTGACTTTTTGGGGGGTATGTTAAAAGGATCTCTCCAATAAAAATAAAAATGTCTCATCCATTTTTACAATTTTCACTTAAGCATATCGAATTCATTGAATGTTTCGCGTATATCGATAGAGATAGAGATATGAAAGTATACAGGTTTATTGAGCAACTAGTATACGGAGAAATCTCAGCTGATAAAATTGCAAATTTTAAAACACAGTTGAAAAATGTAGGGGTTGAAAAATTCGTAAATACCGTTAAGAAAACAATACCGGTATCTCCGAAAAAAGGCGTGAAATATAAAAGGAAAAATATCAAAGAAAATATGTTGGAGAATTACGTTATTCGTAATAATCGAGATAAGAAATTTCTACAAGAGTTGAACGTAAAGATTTTTTTAAAGATGATCCCAGATAAAAATATAATTGTGGACGATGGTAATATTATCGATATAATATTACCTTGATTTCGTATTCGCGCTTATCTGAAATTTCATCGTCTTTTGCAACTCCGTCAGTTCGTAGTATTCTGAGGGGTAAGTTAAAAGGATCTCTACTATAAATAAAATGGAATACTTTAAAGCGTTAAGAGAACTCGAAGATGGAAATTGTCTTTCCAAGAGCGAGTGGCAGGCAGTATCTAAATCTGGAGAACTGACTGATTATTTCGTGAGGAAGTATCATAAGTTTTTGGATTTAGCAACTGTGAAACGTAACTTTCTCAATGGAAAAAATAAACTAACTGAAAACATTCTAAATTTTACTCCTTTCAAAAATATTAACGTTTGCAAAAATTGTGGTGTTAGAGTACTAAATGGTAATATTTGTTTTGAATGCATCGAAGAGGATAATCAAAATATGCTAAAAAGTGTGCACAGTATATTTACATTTGTAAGAGAATCTGTAGTAAGAGGAGAGATGGAAAAGGAGATGGAAGAGGAGATGGAAAAATATTAGGTTTTTATAAGAATCCCTTATAAAAATTATAATTTAGTATTTACTTTAATCCTACCTATAATTCCATTTTCTTTCTCGTTTTGTGTTTTCATAAGCTCCTTCAGATGATCTACGAAATTTTCTTTTCCTATTCCAATTTTATGATGTCCCCAAGCAAGAGTATCCATACCATTTTCCAGAATATGCCTTTTATCATCGTAGGCACTGAGCGCTTTCTTGTTCTGTTTAATGGTATAAATATCGTGCTTGTTTGTTCTGAACATCATTTGCGTTTTGTAGATCGGTTTCTTGGTCAACAGACATTCTTTGAAATCATTGAATTTAATGTCCTGTTCAATAACGTTTTTCTTGATCCCTTTCGCTTTCTTTGTTTCTTTTTGATTCTCGAACGTTTTGTGTGCGTAAAGTTTCGATCTTAGTCCGACAAATTCCTCCATTACTTTTCCGCTCATTTCATCCTTGAATTTTCCAAGTACTTTCTTGTTCACTTGAGGTATACCGTAGACATTTTCTTTCGGATAATCGGATGTATCAAACTGATCAATCATGTTGTTTTTAATATTCGAGTAAAAGTCTTCAGTCTTTATATCCATGATCAGACTGTCCGTGTCACAGTACATCAATTTGACATTTTCTCCGTATTGTTTCTTTATCGTGTTGTAATAAAAATCGTACATTAGAGTTTTTGAAATGTCCAAAATACTCATTCCGATGTAGATGGGTTTATTGAAAAGAATTTTGGTCTTTTTCATGTGAACTGCTGCTAAGTTTTCAGTGAATATCGTTCTACGATTAAAAGTTGGTTTTGCTATCAATAATTCCAGTTTCTTTCCGTTTGAACATAATTTGATATCGATTCTTTGCCTGATATTTTCCATCGTTTTTCCGAATACACTGTTGTTCATCAATTTGAAAAATTCCTTTTCAAAATCATTTTTCGCTTTCGTTCTCAGTTCCGTGTTGAAGTCAATGTACACTTTCAACCAATCCGATTGATCAAACTCCAGAACTTTGTGTATTTTCTTTAGTTTCATCCCCATGCTCAGACACTGTTTCAAATTCCTGTAGTGCAAAACGTATCTATCTTTGTTGTACAAAGTTGTCATCAGTTTAGGTAATTTTGTATTTCCAATCCTGTTTTCCGGTGCAAGTGGTAGATCCGAGTGTAAATCGTGTAGTTCTTTAGGATATTCCAAGTCAACTTCCAGAAAATAACCTTTGGGAGACTCATCACTTATATTTTCAACATCTAAATTATCCATATCTAAATTGTACAAGTTCTCTACCCATTTAAAACCACCAGATGGTAAGTATTTGGACATTGCCCATCCATAAAGGTTGTTAGCGTCTACGTACGCTATGTAACTCGAAGGTTTAGATGGGTCATATTGTTCACCCATGTACTTATTGTTTGCTTTCGCGTACCTGTTACTACATTGAGATATTCCACCGCGAATTCCTTTTTCTATCATTAAAATTTTATTATAATCGGTCAACAGTTCCAATTTAACTTTTGTCATTTTCAACATACAATCCCATGAGAATCCAGGTGTTGTGTAGTACCATGCAGGATCTAGTTTGTACGTTTTCAGGGAAATATCTCTGAAATTTTCCATTACATCTGCAAGCAGTAAGATGTCACTTTTGTTGTAAAGCGCGGTGAATTCCCACATGTTTTTAATACCGAATTTTTCCCAAACTTCTTGTGCATTTTTATATTCGTTTTCTTTTACATTTTGTTTATTTAGATGGCTGTAAAATTTCTCTATAGGTGGCAAACAGGTTTCATCGTACCTTTCCGAACTATCCATGTACTCATATGGGTAAGCTAGTTTCCTTGTCATCAACTCCAAGTTCTCTGTTCCAAAATGTTTTACCAGTTCCTTAAATTGATCTTTCGTTAAATTTCCCACTAGTTTTTCCAAAGAGCTTGCTAGAAATTTGTACGAATCCACGAACCTTATTTCAATTTTATTCATTACTTTGTTTCCTTTCTCATTAAATTTTCCAGAGTCGTACCTAAGAATCTTTGAAAACGAAATGTACTTTTCCTCAGTATTTGGAATCAATCGTATTTCCCCTTCATCCTCTCCGAGTTGTTTTATAAATAAGTGGGCATCGTACCCAGCCAGGTTGTGGAAAAATACAGGTACGAATCTCGGACATTGATACTCCAAATTACACAGAGAATGGGCGGTACCTCTAAATTCTCCTGACAAATGGTCATGATCTTTTACTTTTATACAATTATCAGGTATATTTGACTTAAAAACTTCTAATTCTTCAATATATATATCTGCTTGATTGTCATTCTTTTTATCAATAAAGTGTTGAATTGTTTTTCTTATTACATCAAGTTTCTTTTCTAACATTGGAGGCAATTCGTTAAAACCTCTCTCACAAATGTGACAAGATTTAGCATTTTTGAATTCCTGTTCCTGTTCGTTTGTCAATGGTTTCATGGGTACAATTTTATCGTAATATTCCTTAGCAATGTGTAAAACTTCCTCTTTCAGTTTCTGATAAAATACTTTTGGACAATCTGGACCAGAATATTCGACTGGAGGTTTATAATATCCGTTGGAATACTTTATGTAATATGAAAAACTGCTAGCTTCGTGTTTTTGAATTTTATTAGTGAACGTCTTAGTTTCATCAGGTTGACAAGTTTGAAGTTTGCTTAGAAAACTTTCAAAGTCCGAGTAGATAACGAATGGTACTTTCATGGAGCGTTTATAATTTTCAAATTGTAAAACATTATCGTAAGGTTCTGGTAGTTCTACTTTAACAGCTTTATGAGCTCCACAATATTCTTTATGTTCGTTTAATTTAATCTGAGTTCCAAAGCTATTCAAGCACATTTTACATAAAAATCGTTTGTGGCCATCCTTTGTTAGCTGACTATGACCAACAAGTTTCCATAAGTCCTTGATCCAACAATAATGTTCAGTTTCCTCGTTTTTCAAGTAAAACAAGTCAATGTGCCTTTCCTTTTCCTCTTTCGTTATTTCCAAGGGTACTATAATATTTTTTTCATCCAGACAGTAAACGTTTATGGAAATCCCAGTTCTTTTCTCAAACAATTTTATACTCGTAAGTTTCATAGGAAAACTGATATCTTTCAACGCTTCATCAAACTCATGTTCCCATGTTATGTAATTTCCTATTCTATCAGAATGGTGGTCAGCTGGATGAAGTGCAGACAGAACAGACCAAAGGAAACATTTATTATCGTCATTTTTCACATTTATAATTGCTTTCCTATATTGTAGAAAATTAGGGAGTGGGATGTAAGACGATCCTCTCAAAGGAGTGTACTTGTTAACGTTCAGTTCTAAATGCTTGATTTTGTGAAGTTGCCATTGAGATCCTTTTATTTCGAACGTTTCCATTTCATTTAGAATTTTCTGTTTCATTTCCTCGTAACAATTTGGTACTTCTGCTGACTGCAATATTATTACGTTTTTAGTTTTGAAATTGAGTTCATGATACTCCATATTATTTTCGTTAGTCCCTTTTTTAAATTCTGCGATTAAAACTACATTAACTTTTAGTTTCATTTCTCTAAGTTTCATGTTGATTAAACCAGTTACGATTTTTTTAATACTGTCAAGAAATTTGTAAGCATCTTTAAATCCTTTCGTATTTTTAATATCGTAAGTCACTAATCTAGATTTAAATGCAGTTTCCTTTTCTCCAACTTCAGTTCTCGGTTCTTTGCTTTTTTCAAATATTTTTTCACTAAAATTAAATACTTTGTGCAATTTCCTCGGATTTACAAATACAGGTTTCGCTTTCCTAGATTCTTTGCTTTTTTCAAATACTTTTTCAAATATTTTTTCACTAAAATTAAATACTTTGTGTAATTTCCTCGGATTTACAAATACAGGTTTCGCTTTCCTAGGTTTTCTGATAGTCATTGTCCGGTCCGGGTCGTTTTTTTCATGGCGCTTAGACTTTAGGTGTCTAGCCCAATTTTTATAAGTAGTGCTAACATCGCACTTTTCACAATGTCTTCTCGCATCATACATTTTATTATAGAATATATTCTTTTAACTAGCCCCTCATTTTTTTTTTTGAATTCTTAAAGGTGAGGGCGAATCGTCCTCACCTTTTTCTTTTGTCTATTATAGTAGAGATCCTTTTAACTAGCACGGTGGTTGTTTAGTTTACCATGGAATCACCAAATCAAAAAATGAAAAAATACATGCATAACATCAAGTTTGTGGTAGTTTCGTTATTGTTAACCGAGATCAAATTTTGCGGCTCACATGTGAGCCGCAAAATTTAGTATGAAATGAAAAAGCCGCGGCTCACATGTGAGCGTCGGCTCTAAAATTATGAGCTTTTTTACGTTAAAGAGGGGGCGCGAATCGCTCCCCCACTTTAAGAGTTTTAAAAAATATTCTTTAAATGTTCTCGACTTGTATTCGACTTTAACGTTAAAGAGGGGGGGGGGGGTCCAAATCGGACCCCACCACTTTAAGAGTTTTAAAAATATTCTTTAAATATTCTCGACTTGTATTTGCCTTTTCATCGGACCCCCCGTCGAATCGACGGGTCCTACTTATTTACTGTTAAAAATCAAATTGACTTGTATTTGCCTTAATAGTGGCGGTGAATCACCGCCCCTATTTAAAAAAATATATATTCTATAATAAATAAATAGAAATGAATAGGGAGCAGCTATTGAAAAAAATTAATTTTGAAAACAACACAAACAAGCTTTCTGAACTAGAAATCGGAAAACCTTACAAAATTATAAACTTTGAATTTGTGTCAACGAAATACTCGTGGGAGGCTGTTATAGCCAATCTAGGAGAATTTAGAGTGTTCATACCAGAAAGATGTATTCAAAAATTTGATAAAAATGAACTCCAAGCTCTAGTTGAGTACGGTGTTTGCTTAGTGTACCATGGAATCACCAAATCAATAAATGGGAGAGACATGTATAACATCAAGTTTGTTTAATAAAAACGTTTTAATGGAAATTTTCCATTAAAACAACAATATTATACTAAGATTTTTTCAGAATTCAATTTCCCTCTGCATGTTTTTAAAACAGTTTCATAATCTTTTCCGTTTGAAAGTTCTTTTAACACTATCAAAGACAGATGTCCACAAATTGGAGGATCATTATACTTTTGAATTTGTTCGGAATTGTAAAAAATATGTTTATTTTCCAAGTATTTTACCAACTCTTTAGGAGGTGGTGCGTTTCCATAGGAATCGAAATAATATTTTTCTTTTTCGGATTTTTTAAAATAACAAGTCCAGTGACTACCATTTTGATAAGAATTTTCTAAATTAATTATTCCACATTCAACGGATTTAGGTCGATCAGGAAGTTCATCTTTCATGAAAATACCTCGGAAATGTTTTATTTTAAAATTTTTCGCGAAACGATGTAAATCTAAATTACTCAAAGGTTGGTAGTTTTCCGTTTTTTTCGTTTTTTTAAACCGGACCCAATACTTAAACTTTTTGCATTTTGTGCTAATCTCTCCATTTCCAAGTTATGGCGTTTGATTTCTGCTTCTTCAGCAGATTTATGCTTAGAATCAATAACGCTAGAAGCTACTGCAGCTCCACCACCCAATAATGCCCCAAGAGCACCAATTCCTGCAAACAACAATGGTAAGAATCCGCCCGTGTGATTCAATTGTAGTTGTTCGTAATCCAAAGTTAACGTAATTCCTTTCTTTTCTCCTCTCGCTTTTTCAAATGCTTTTGATTGAGTTTCCCACAGTTTGATTTTATGTTTTCCGTTTCCTGAAATTTGTTTCGCTGTCAAAAGAATTGTAACACTTCTGCGCTTCTTGTAAGCGGCTCGCATTTTGGTTAGTTGATTTTCGGTTAAATCTATTTTTTTCGTAATCATAGTTATTTATTATAGTAAAATTTTTTAATAACGAACTCTCATACCAAAGGATCGTTTACTCATTGTAACTTCCTCACCAAAGGATTGTTTACATTTCTTTGCAACTTGTTTACCTTTCTTTGCAACTCCCATACCAAAAGCCTGTTTACCTTTCATTGCACCTCTCACTACAGCTGCAGCTGTTTTTTCTTTCCAACTTGCATCACTAGCGTACATTCTTTCTTTTGCCACTTTTTCCAGTGCTTTATCCGCTATGTGTCTTTCTTTCGTACCTGTGTGATCTCTGTAAAATATATCATGTTGCTTACAACCTTCGTCCAATTTATTAATTCCAGGATCTCCTCTTTTCAATCGTTCATCTAGTTTTGTAAATGGACCACAATAGTTGTATCCGGGTAAATGCATTTCAGGTACGAAACCATCTAGTTTATTCAGCAAAGTATTTAAAACTCCGGATCCACTTTTAATAATTCCTTTCGGCAAACTGTTTACAACTTTCATCAGATATTCTATTCCTTTGGGATTATCTATGTTTTTTTCCAACTGATCGCTTATAAACTTTACAATTCCTAATTTTTCATTGTGAAAATTGTTATTACCAGCTCGTTCTTGTGCGTGCAAATAGAACAAACGCTGTAGCAGCTGTTGGAGGTTGTCAATGTATTTAAATTCCACTGGATTTTCAGAATATTCTATCAAACCCGAACCAACTTTACTTGCTTTGATTTCTTTCCAAATAGGTGCGATCAACTCTTTCCATTTTTTCCCCGTACTAGACTTTACTTTATTGGTAGTTGGATCGTTCTTTTGGTATAGAGAGTTCGTTTGAATGAGAATTTTCTTGTAAACTTTCAAATCCTCTTTAGTGTATTTATCAGGATCAGGTCCTAGAGGATCAGTTAACAAACGCCATAATCCGTGAGTTCCTTTGTAAGTTTCATTTTGAATAACGATTGCATCTCCATTTACTTGAATTTGTTGGTCTCCGATGTAAATTTTGTCCTCTTTTCCCCATATACCAAATTGTTTATCATCCTGTCTGATGTAAAGTCTCGCAATAGGACCAATTCCTTTCGGACCAACGCTATTCGATGGGGTTTCATTCCGATCTACCATATCCATGATGCTTGATAAGCTACTTCTCGTGTTTACTACGGTATCATCTGACGCAGTATCAACTAGTGCAGAAGCTCCTTCGTTTGGATTAATGTCAAAAGTATTAGTTGGTCCAAAAGTTACAACTTTCTTTCTAGGAGAACTAGTTGGCTTGTAGGGAACAATTTCTAGTTTCTTTATGATGTCTTCATCAGCTTGTTTCACAGCATTTATTACTTCAACTACTTTTTCAGTGATGGGTGCAAACATCTTTTCTTGAGTTTCTCTTTCGTTAAACTTATCTACTCTAGCTTCTCGGAAAGCACGTCTCAACTCTTGTTCTTGTTTTTGAATTTCGTTAGCTTCCTTGACAGTCATTTCTTTTTTAGGTTTTTTCAGGAAAATTCTATTTTCTGGTTCTGAATCATCAGGTTGATTACGAGTTTCTCTTTCGTTAAACTTATCTACTCTAGCTTCTCGGAAAGCACGTCTCAACTCTTGTTCTTGTTTTTGAATTTCGTTAGCTTCCTTGACAGTCATTTCTTTTTTAGGTTTTTTCAGGAAAATTCTATTTTCTGGTTCTGAATCATCAGGTTGATTACTAGTTTCTGAATCATCACGAGTTTCAATCTTTTTTTTAATTTCCTTACATTTTTTCAACAAAAATTTTTCTAAATGTTTTTCAGTAGACATTTATTATAGTAAAAAAAAAAATTTTTTTTGTCGAATATTTAAATCCAAATTTAACGGTTATTTTAACGGTTATTTTAACGGTTATTTTGATCGTTTAACGGTGTTTTTGACCGTTTATTCACCGACTCGAGAAACGTTTTCTCAAACTTTTTCATGTATCGACCGTCTTTTAATTGTTTTGTTAGGTTTATCGTTAGAAATCCAAAATCATCGTCCCAACATTCGTTGTATATTTCTTTGAATCGTTTGAAAGTAAAATCTGTTCCAGCATACTTATCGTAAATCACTTTCATGTAATCTGGATCTTGCTTGAAAATACACAGGAAATTCAGATTGCCTCTAATCAACTGTCTATCAACTTTAGTGAATGATTGAGTTAGATAAATGCAAGAAATATTCCTGTGACGCCCTTTCGCGTAATAATCTTTTATAACTCGTTGATGTTCAACATTAACACAATCATCGAAAACTACAAGACTGTTTGGTAGGCATTCATCTAGTACAATTAGTTCGTCGCAACTATCGTAAAAATGCACTATTTTCATTTCAAATTTAGCCTCTATTTTTTCACTATTTTTTCTCAAGCCTTTATAAAATTCTTGTTCTAAAGTTGTGGAACATATGTAGAGATTGTCATGGGGAATTCCCCATGGTTTAGTAATCAGGTTGTACAATAGAGTGGTTTTTCCACATCCGCTTGTTCCAACTATTAAACATCGAAGAGGAAGCGGTAGTAATCCATTATGAACTTTGTTTGATTCAAATGGATGAGGATCAATATTGTATTCATGACTCATTTTATTTATTATATATTATATAATAAATAATGTTTATAAAAATTTCAGGAGATACAATATGGTTTGAGGAACCGATTCCACTCGATCCGAATAAAGAGTATCAGTTGGGCATGTCAGCATTGATGTTTACAACTAGGAAAACGTTTGAGATAAAAAACTTCAAGTTTTCATTCACATTTCCTTTCCCCGATGAAACTTACGATGATGTGCATGAACTTAATGGTGAATACACAATGAGTTCGTTCAAATCCGAGTTGATTAGTCATTTGACTAGTTTTCAAAGTATTTTGTTAGCGAAAATAGATACTTTGAAAAAGCTCGAAAACCAGACGGTAGAAATACCAAAAGATAAACAAAAAGATAAACAAAAAGATACACAAAAAGATACACAAAAAGATATGCAGAAAGATATACAGAAAGATATACAGAAAGATATACAGAAAGATATACAGAAAGATATACAGAAAGTTAATCCGAATAATTTGAAATTCAATCTCGAACACCTAACTGACGATAGTTACAGAATTGCTGCTAACTTCCCCATGGATATGAAAATTATAAATGAAGGTAACTTTTGTGACATATTCCAATTGAGAACTTGTTCCGATAATTCATTCAAAAAGAACACCAACTACGTGTCAAATAACAATGCTACTCAACTCGTATTTTCGAGCAAAATAATCGAATGGCATTGCAACATTACGGAATACAGCTTTACTAATCACGAGAAACACCCACTTTTGCACGTTGAACATGAGTTATTACACGTTTCTTTCATAGAGAAACCACTGTCACCTAATACTATTTACACGGAAAAACCAAAGAAAGTAGTTTTCATTCCACTAAGAAAAGGACTGAAAGAAATAAATATGATAAAATTGTCAACGACCACGGGAAATAACGAACCCATTCGATTCAACGATATTAAAGCTTACTTGTTGCTGAAAAGTAATTAATTTTTTCATAGTAAATAAAAATTATACGGTTCCCCTTTAATAGGGGAGGCGAATCGCCTCCCCTCTTTAAGAGTTTTAAAAATATACTCTACTTGTGTTTAACTTTAAAGGTAGCGTCTCGTAGACACCACCTTTATTAGATTTTAAAAATATACTCTACTTGTGTTTACCTTAATTTAGGGCTGGTAAATTACCGGGTCTAAAAGTTTTTAAAAACGGCATGAAATTAATTTTAGTAAATAAAAAAAAATAAAAAAAAATTATATTTACTATAATAAAGTATGCATCAAACTAAAAAGGTATTTGATAAATATCAAGACTTTATTGTGCGAAAGCAATTTCGTACCATTAATCCAACTTCAACTCAGAATTTAAATGCAGAGAATAAAAGAACAATTTTCAAAATAGATTTAAGCGACGATTTTCTGTCTAAAGATATACAATATAACGTGGAGGGAGTTCTAAAGTCAAAAGATCCAACCAAGGAGTATTCAGGTTTAGATACTGTTAAGTTGGTAGATAATTTCGTAGGTCATATGTTTTCGAGTATAGAAGTGAAAAAACACAATGTGGTAGTAGATGAAATTGAAAATCCGGGCATTTGTGGCTTGGTGGAAGGTTTTGCTACTCAAGAATGTCCAAAAGATTATAACGGACAAGGTATGAATTCAGGATTCAACTCAATAGTTATCGGAGGAGGGAATTTCAATGCTGTTGGTTACCTTGGTGACTTAGGTTTGGGTTTTTTCAAAGATTTAACAGTTCCAATTTTCAAGGGAGGTTTTGAAATAACTTTTGTGAGAAACAGCGATAATAATATTATTTTTAGATGGAAAAAAGATAGAGAATCTCCTATTCCTAATGAAGGTGTTGTAGAAATTACCTCTTTCGTTTTGAGAGTTCCGGTGATTGAATACAAGAATGAAGCAAAAATTAATTTGATCGCAGATTTGAGAAGCACTCCGTATCAACTCCAATTTAAAAGTTGGCAATGCATAGTTAGGAACGTTACTGGAAACTCGTTACAGTTCGATTTATCTAGCGTTTACAGAAACGTTAATAACCCATTATGGTGCTTCGTGGTATTTCAAACTGATGTTTTGAACGATCAGACAAAAAACAATTCTGAATTCCATCATAAAGATGTGAAAAATTATTGGCTTGAATTAGGAGGTAGAAGGTATCCTGAGGAAACGCAGGATTTAGATTTCAATAAAAATAGATATGGTTTGGCTTACGATGCATTTTTAGAGTTCAAAAAGACTATAAGTTCTAAACAATCTATTCCATACATCATGCCTCATTTTTTCAAAAAAGAATATCCAATTTTTAGCATCGATTTGTCTGATCAACCTCAGAGTCTATCTAGTGGTAAAAGCAATAATTTGATGCTCAATGTTGATTTCAATACATTTGTAGCAGCAGCAACAAGTAGCACAGTAGGTACTACGTGTTACGCTATTATTGTAAGTGGATCGAATTTTGTGTACGACCCGACTAAAAATATGATTAAACAGGAAATTTTATAATTATTTTATAAGCTATATATTTTTAATGGAGTGATCTCCATTAAAAAAAAATCGTATTAAACTTAAATAAATAATGTACAACGAAATTTATTGCTGCAAGTGTAAGAAAAAAACGAAAAATATAAACGTGAAAATTGTACAAACTGTGAACGGAAGGTGGAGAATTTCAGCTAAATGTGTTAAATGCAGAACTCATAAGAGCAAATTCATTCAAGATCCTAACGGAGAAAAAGCACCAATTCGTGCCATTTTTGATTGGGCTATAGAAGGCAAGGTACCGGACACATTAAAAAAATCGTATTAGACTTAAATAAAACATGGAGGATGAAATTTATTGCCATAAGTGTAAGAAAAGAACAAAAAATATAAACGCGGAAATTGTACAAACTGTGAACGGAAGGTGGAGAATTTCAGCTAAATGTGTTAAATGTGAGACTAACAAAAGTAAATTTATAAAAAATCCGAATGAGGAAACTAACGTAATTCCTGAAACTGAAGTTATAAATTTACCTGAAAACGAAAAGTTAGAATTTGCGAAAGAGTTACATAAACCCGTTAGAAAAAGATTTCAGAAAAGAAAAATTGTTACTCATGGAAAAGATGATCTTTGGGCTGCGGACTTGATTATAATGAAACAATACGAGAATGAAAACAAGGGGTTCGGTTACATGTTGAATATCATTGATACTTTTTCAAAGTACGTTTGGTCAATTCCATTGAAAAAGAAAAACGGAATAGCAGTTTCAAAAGCTTTCAAAGACGTTTTGGAAAATGTGAAATTTCATAACCATTCTACCCCTAAACTCCTTCACACGGACAAAGGTTTAGAATTTGAAAATAGACTTTTCAAAGAACTTTTAGACGAGTATAACATAAAAATGTATCACACGGAAAGTTTAGAAAAATCCGCAATTATAGAAAGATTTAACAGAACTTTGAATCAGAAAATGAAAATTCGTTTCGAGGTGAATGGAAATAAAAATTGGATCGATATTCTACAGGAATTAGTTAATGAGTATAACAAACAGGATGTTCATCGTTCTATTGGGATGACACCTGCTCAAGTTGACGCGAAAAATGAAAATGAAATCCTGAGATATTTATTTAAAAAGAGTGGAAAAAATGGAAAAAAGAAATTTAAAATTGGAAATCGTGTAAGAATTACGAAATCGAAGAAAACTTTTGCAAATAAATATGAAGCAAATTGGACAAAAGAAATTTTTGAAATAGCTGAGATTTTAGGAACGAACCCTGTTACTTATAGAATAAGAGATTTAAATGGAGAGGAAATTCAAGGAAGTTTTTATTCTGAGGAATTACAACTCACGAAATTTTAAATTTTTTTATGATAAATATGGACTGTTTGAATCTTTCATTGTTTATCGATAAGATATTCGTAATTATAATATTTTTAATGACTCTAGTTTTCATCTACATTACACATGAAACTGGAATCAATCACAGAAGGAGCTTCAGAGCAGATTTTAAAAATATTTTGCCTAAGTGATATTAAATGAATTCCCATAAAAAAATCAAAGGAAATTTCAGCAAAATGTCCCAACTTAACCGCACATTCTCTGGCTTCTTAATTTCTACACAGCATCCATTCCTGAACGATCTCTCTACCTCTGTTTATAAGAGGTGGATCTTTGAATGGCGCAACCTTGCACGACTTCGATGGAGTTTCAAGTCCATGAGTCATTTCAACTTAGCTTTTCAGTTACGTTGAAGTTTCGGTTTTTGCTGTTTTTAAGTAGAAATTAAGAGCAGAACAGTTAAGGAAGGAGATTTTGACGATAAGGTCGACTCTCACTCCCGTCGAGGTGGGATTAGATTAATTATTAGCTTAAAGGGCCCATCAGCTAATAACGAAGTCTAAAACCCCGTCGAGAGTGTATCCTCATTATTAAGAAAAAAAAATTTCTCGGTTTGAGACGGGCAGCGATCCCCCGATGTCTCTCTTATGAAGCGAGAATGCTAACCACTGCACCAAAGCGACCAGTTGAGATGAGAAACACGTTCCACAGTCTTGGATAGTAAATTCCAAGGCTGAATGAGGTCAGTGAGGGGGGGAGGACCAGAGGCACCTCGCCTCTTGACTGGGGGTGATGTAACCGGTCTGATAAGAATTCGCCTCCCCCCCGGACACTCTCTCTCTCTCGCCTCTCATATTAACTAACCCCTCAAACGGTAGATGGCGCATGCAGGCACTATTTCAAAGAGATCAGTCCATTATCTCAGAACAACCTTGTTCAATATGTTTTAATGAAGATCGACGGGTCCCGGAAAAAAAAATATTTTCTATAATAAATAAAGAGATATGGGTTTAGACGACGAAGCATTAAATTTATGTGAAGAACATGGAGGTTTCTGGAAGTTTGTAAAGACACCTGAATTTCAATTTTATGAAAAAAACGTTTACGCACTAGAGAATATTTTACATGAATTGAAGGAGTATAGATTTAGTAAATTGATGCTTACAGAAGGTTTATTTGGTGTCGATGGTAAACCACCACTCCGTACAAAGGAGGAAGTAAAGGCATTCCTTAATAAAAAAAATATTAAGGTTCCTAAAAATGCCACTGAACATCAACTTAGAAAAGTGGCTTATATTGTGTATAAAGCTATACTGAAGAAGCAGTTTGAGGATAATTTTTACGCTTGCTAAAGCTCAGAATGCTTGGGGGTATAAAGGAGATTTTATTTTTAATGAGCTGTGTTCATTAAAAAGTTCTTAAGGAAACTTTACAATTCTCTTTCTGAAAAAATACTATGTAAACATAGTATTTTTTTATGGCATTTTTTTAGGATAGAAAAATGATTTTTTATGACATTTTTTTTAGGATAGAAAAATGATTTTTTTATGAATTTGTGGTGATTGGAGGGAAAGGGTTATTTATATAAAGATTTTCTTTATATAAACGATAAAGAAATTATAATATTTACTCAAAGTCAATCAGAAAAGCCTTTGTCTTTTTATCAATTCCTTTATAAATAAGTTTTTTGGGGTGATTTTTCGGGTCGTTTCTAACATGTTCAAGAAGTCGACCAGAAATTGTCTTGGGTAAAAATAAATTTAATTCACCATTTTCAGTATTAATAGTAACAACAACAGTTTCACCATATTCCGTATTTTGTATACAATTTGATAAGAGATCGTAATCCCCCTTATCCAAATCTTTAAACGACGAGTAGTTAGTTTTTTTGGCTGCTTTTTTATAAATTTCGATCGATGCCATTTTTATTATAAAAGTTATTCTTTTAACATACCCCCCAAAAAGTCACTGGTTCTGATGTTTTGTGATAAAAAATGTGTTCTGATGTTTTGTGATGAAAAATTTTATCAAGGGTCTAACAGAAAAGCATTTTCAACAGGATTTAACAGAAAAGCATTTTTAACAGGGTTTAGCACAAAATCAGTTTTAACAGAGATTGAAGTCGGAATCATTTTTATCAGAGATTTAACAGAAAAGCATTTTCAACAGAGATTGAAGTCGGTGGTCCAGGATTGGTATTCGGATACTACTTATATACATATAAAAAAGCGTTAAAATCCAGGAATCATTTCAGAATGCCTCAAAACAGATTTCGATGAAGAAAATTTTAAAAAAAATTTATTTTAAAATTTTTGGAGCCATTGCAATAGCTTTATTTTCTAAGAAAATTCACTAAAATAGGCAGAAAATTTGGCAGAAGACCGGCGTGATTTTCTCGTACAAAAAATTCACATTCAAATTTCAAATTATACTGGCTATTGAGCGGAAAAATATTACTTCATAAATGAGATTTTTCAACTACCAAAATTAGAAACGCTTGCATACGAGTCTGTAACACATTGGGACATTTTATGTCTTTAGTTGCAGACTCGTATGCAAGCTCTAAGAGCCACTCAGCTGATCCGGACCCTGGGCATCGTCAAGTAAATGTTTTAAAGAGGCTACGTACGAAATTACAGCTTCCAAGAGTGGAAAGTATAGAAAATGACTTTTAGAGCCACTCATCTGATCCGGACCCTGGGCATCGTAAAGTAAATGTCCTAAAGAGGCTACATACGAAATTACAGCTTCACTGTAAAGTATAGAAATTACATGCGATAATGATTTAACCACCGCTTCACAAATGAAACCGTACTCGCAATATTCGGATCACCTGCTATGAATCAAATCATCAAAACACCAGCTCAATGAAATCATCAGAAATTAACAAGCGGTTGCAATCATGTTCAGAATATCAATTATTGAGAATGATCACCTGTGTGTAAACAATTATTCATATAACCGTGCTCATAACTCAGCTTCTTTGCCACGCACTTCGCAGTAGTTAACATAATGTGGTTGGATAAATCGAGAGCTTTCGAACGAATGGTCAACGAATTTCGTGGGATGAAAAACGACGAAGTACCATTTCCCTAGCAACGACTTGGTTGTAAGCGGAAATCATCAAAAAATGCATTTCTATTGAGGATGCAACTGATCCAACAATTTAGTAGGCATGCATATCCACGTAGAAATCATAAGAAAGACAAAGCAGCTTGAAATGCTTGCATACGAGTCTGCAACACATTGGGACATTTTCATGTGTGTTTTCTTATTGTATTTATTACTAGGCAGATCTCACCCGTGCATCGCACGGCGGGGCGTACAAATCAATTAAATGGGCCATAAGAGAAACCGCCCACCCGTGGGTACTTGATTGAATTCGCGATCGTGTTGACTCATTGTTCCGACACCCGTGGGTACTTCATTGAATTCGAGCCAGGCTACATCACCTACCCCCCTGCAGACTCGTATGCAAGCTCTAAGAGCCACTCAGCTGATCCGGACCCTGGGCATCGTCACGTAAATGTGCTAAAGAGACTACATACGAAATTACAGCTTCCTAGAGTGTAAAACATAGAAATTAGCTTCAAAAGCCACTCATCTGATCCGGACCCTGGGCATCGTCAAGTAAATGTCCTACATAAGGCTACATACGAAATTACAGTGTAGTGGATTTAAATATGTTTTACTTGACGTCGGTAGACCAAGTGGGACATTTATATTCTGATTATGCGGGTTAGTCCCCGTGTTATTCCCGTAAGGAATGTGGGCGGATCCGTCAAGGTCAGCTTGCTCGGCGGGGTGAACTGAGTGATAGTTCGTGTCGCAGCCGCGCGGAGCACTGGGCTCGCATAGTGGGTGCTGGGTTCGATCAGTTTGGTACTGAGCCGTTTTGTAATATTCCGGCCTAAGATTTATATCTGTAGGAGGAATATGTTGAGCTTGGTTGAGGTACTGAAAAGTATCCTTCGCTTTTTGCACATTTGGAGTGTATTTGACACTCGGATCGGCCGGGTAGGCTTGCATCGAATATCGTGGGTACTCGGACAGCTTGGTCGAATCGTAATGATTGACTTCAGAACGGGTCTGAAAGGTATCCTCGATCTTTTGTATAGGCGAGGCTTGATCGAACGTTTCTTTAACGAATACGTTAGGTGAGAAGGCGATCTCGTCGTGAGGATCGAGCCTTGCGCCGTCGCTGGGACCAGCGGATTCGCCGGGTAGCCTGTAGGGAGCGCTACGGGGGCTACGCGGCCCGGCTTCGCCGTCGTCTGCCTCCCCTTGCATGAGGAAATAAGACGGCCGACGTTCCATCGAAATAAGCGAGTTATTAGCTCGTTTCGATGCCTCTATGTACAGAAATAGAGGGTTTAGGGAGGCGGACTCGCTTGACAGAGCGTCTTTCCTTTGCTCGTATGTCAGGGTCCTACCTCGTAGTCTTGAAAAAGACTTCCTTGGACGGTAAATTAGAGCGGATGAGCAGAGTAATTTACCGGCGTATCCCGGCGGTCGGTGACGAGCCTAATGCTACGAAACCCGGGTGATACGGCTCGGAACGTCCCTCGGGCGTACGATCTAAAGAGAATATCGATAGATGTACCGGGTGGCGTCCTGACAGATGAACTACGTTGGGCAATGAGCAGGATGAATAATCACTGGACTCGTAGATGCCAATGTGAGATCTGTGTGGAGAGAAGGTAGGCCTTGTAGAAAGCAGTAGGAAGCCGTTCTTGAGATGAACTCGGAATGCAGAAGGTTCGTCAGCGTAGAGCGTGTAGAAATCTTCGTACTTCGAGGTGTCGTCGTCGAGAGCGGAGAGTAGAATGAATTTCGGAGGCTCCGAGCGGGGTATTTATAGGGGGGTGGCCGCCTCCGCGGGGGTGGCCACTTTATGGTTAGTATGCAAATTAGTTTCTCAATTTCTCAGCTCATCTGGGCTGTCTCCTGATTGGTCCGCTTAATTCCATTAATTCGACTGTGTAATCTCATTGGCTCGCACATTGTTTTCTCAGTATCTGCGAGTATGATAGCTGAGCTGGTCCTCCGGGGTGCTTACGAGCGTCCGTCGCGGAGCCGACGACCTTGAGTTTAGCCGGGGACCTCGGGTGCTTTCTCTGCGTCAGTTGTTCAGACGGGGTCCCCGGGGTGGCTGCTGGACCACAGGTGGTTGCTTGCTGCCTCTTGGTTGGTTCGCCTATTGTCTCTCGTGTAATCAGTGTTTCTGATTGGCGAGTAGGCTTGTTTGAATTGTCCTTGCTAGTTTTAGAGGACGTTTCTGTTTGAGTTTTCAAGGCGACTTGGTTCGAGATACTTGTCGCATCTCTCTCGCCCAGTAAGTGTCTAGGGAGGTCGCCTTGTATGTTTTTAGTTAATATTTCACTTTTGAGAGAGAAATTCGTATTTTCTCTCTGGTGAAATATTTTGTTTGACGGAGTTGTAACTCGACGTCTTATAAATATTTTTGTGTTGTGCCTACCTCTTTTTGGTAGCCCTGAAAAGGGCTGTTGAAAAGAGGGGGTGGTTTTCACCACAGGGGCCCCCCCAAGACGTCGTGTTATTAACGACGACGCCGGTTGGGGAGAACTGGGAGGTCCACACGGAATTCTCCGTATGAAAACCTCGCCAGTTGGGGCGGAGGCGGAGGTGCAGGCCTCGCGTCCCGCGCCTGTGGTGCGCCCCGGCCTCGTCGGTTTCGACGAGCGCCGCGGGGCGGCCGTGGCCGGCCCGAGCTTTGCCGACGGGAGCCAAACCCGCGAGGGTTTGGCCCGCGGCCGTGGCTGGGCTGTTGCGGAGGTGCTCGTTCCGGCTCCGTCCACCCCGCCGCGCTCATCTCGTCCCACCGAGGCACGGGCAC
The DNA here is from genome assembly GCA_030762985.1 of Adelphocoris suturalis. NCBI lineage: Eukaryota > Metazoa > Arthropoda > Insecta > Hemiptera > Miridae > Adelphocoris > Adelphocoris suturalis. Next base: position 6,164,472 of record JAUMHS010000014.1, on the reverse strand, counting down.
GTCGCCCGAGCTGATCCACTTGCGTGGGATCGTGGGGAGCTGGTGAGCGGGTGGAGCCGTGGGTAGTGGTTGGGCGGGTGGAGCCGGTGGCTTGAAGGGCTGAGGCGTTCTCCACACGACCTCCCTGGGAGGGCTGTCGTCTTGCTGCGTTTCCCTCTTTGGTGAAGGCGGGAGCGGGCCGAGCGGAGCTGGGAGGTTCTCTTCGGCGAGGAGGAACTCCTCGACTTCCTCTGTCAGCATAGCTTCTGTTGGAGGTTTGGAGGCTGCCATGGTCAAGATTGGTATGAGCTCCGGTCGTGGGGTGTTCCATATTTATATCTCCCACTGTTCCTACCCGAGAAAAGTGGGCGTGGCTTGTTTCGAGTGCAGTCACCCACTTCTCGTCGAATTTGGTAGAGGGGACGCGCCCTCTGGCGGATTTTCGGGGAGTTTTCTCCTTACTTTCTGCCTGATTTTGGCTTCGTGACACAGCTTCGTCCGAGTGTAGAGTATAAGCTGGTTTTATTTGCTGTTTGGGAACTTTTTTCGTATGTTCGCCAATTTGCACTGTAACTGAAAACTTATCTCTTTTAACCACTTTGAATGGTCCCGTGTAAGGACATTGCAGGGAGGTGAGCTGTGTGGGCACTCTGATATAGACATGAGTACATGTATCCAAATTTTTGGGCATGTTTACGGCATATTTCGTATTATTATGTTTAATATGCGTAGGCCGGAAGAAAAGAGGTTCCGAAAGGTTTGTAGAAGTTACGAAAATGTCTCCTGGGAGTGGTACGTCAATTCCGTAAACTTTTTGGAAAGGTGTAGTTTCAGTTGCTGGGTCTACTGCCGTACGCATGGCGAGTAGAACTTTTGGAAGTGCGTCGAGCCAATTTTCGTTTTGTGCTTTGAGAGCCTCTTTCAAAGATCTATTTCTGCGTTCTACCATTCCGTTTGTTGATGGTTTGTATGGTAACGTGTGAGTATGTTTTACTCCGAGACGTTCCATAATGGAATTGAATAGATCTGATTCGAATTGAGTGCCCTGATCACTTGTGATGTATTTAGGTACGCCCTTTGAAGCTACCCAAATATTGATAAAGGCGTTTGTGATCGTGGTTGTTTCGATGTTGTTAAGAGGGACTGCCTCTAGCCAACCCGTTGCTCTATCAACCATCATTAAAATGTAACGTTTCCCTCCTTTAGCTAAAGGTAAGGGTCCGGTAATATCAACGTGTACGTGTGAAAATTTGTTAGCCGTTTCAAATTCGGAGTAAGGGAGCTTCACGGAGCGCGTGATTTTTGCTCGTTGGCAAGTTTCGCACGCTCGGACCCAGTTGGAGACATCTGCACGGAGTCCGTGCCAAAAATATCTTTGTTTAACTTTATACACTGTAGAGTGTATACCTGGGTGTCCCAAATTGTGAATTTGGCTGATTATTTCTTGCCTTATTTCGTTTGGAATATAAGGTCTAGGGTGTCCTAGGTCTAGGTTACACCAAATTTCTCCTTGAGGGAATTCAACTCGTGTGAGTTTCAATTTGTCCTCTGCGTTAGGAGGAGAACGAATTTGTGAATTTGAAATGTGCAGTAGAAGATTGCACTCTATTGCAGCCGTAATTTGCGAAATTTCGGCTATGGGTGGACCCTCGTCCGTCTGGGTTGAAATCGATTTTGTTTGAATTTCAACCGGATCGAAGGGTCTGGAGAGTGCGTCGGCGACGACGTTGCTCTCTCCGGGAATATGACGAATGTCACTCGTCATTTGAGAGATGTATGTTAGCCATCTTAATCTCATTTTAGAAAAATGTGCATTTTTCTTAAGCATCGTGCCTAGCAGAGGCTTGTGATCAGAACAAATATGAAAAGATCTGCCGTCCAAGTCATTGTGCCAGTGAATGCAAGCTTGGTAAACGGCGAACATTTCTTTGTCGAATGATGCTTTGTTCTTCCATTGTTCTGGAATTTCTTTACTGAAAAATCCCAATGGTTGGTAAGATTTCGAGCCATGTTTGTCTGTAATTTCCTGCTCTAGTGCCGCTCCGATGTGTGTGTCGGATGCGTCGCAGACTAATCTCCACTCTGCTGTAGGGTGTGGGTGAGCAATGTTATGCAATGTTGCTTTGATCATTGCTTGTTTTAAGCTGTTGAAAGCTTTTTCTCTCTCTGATGTCCATTCGATAGGTGTTCTGTCATTTTTTTTGTTTGACTGAATGGAGTCATACAGAGGTTGTGCCGTGTGAGCGAATTTACTTGAGCAGGCTCGGTAAAAACCACACATCCCTAGGAATCTGCGTAGACTTCGTACGTCTATCGGCCTAGGAAACTGTTCTATGGTTTCTACTTTATCTCGTTTAGGAATGATTCCTTCTTTCGAGATAGTGAAACCAAGGAAATCGACGGTAGGTCTTGAAAAAACGCATTTGTCAAAACCTACCCGAAGTCCGTGTTCACCCAGCCTGTCAAAAATTTGTTTTAGGTGGTTCATGTGTTCGTTATAATTTTTTGAAGCCACCAGTATGTCATCTAGGTATACAAATGCGAAATCAAATTTTCGCATGATGCTGTCCATGTATCTTTGCCATGTTTGGGCCGCTCCGGCCAAACCCATGCTCATTTTCTTAAACTCATAAAGACCGAAAGGTGTAATAATTGCAGTTTTATGAGCGTCATCTGGGTGCATCGGAATATGATAATATGCCGATTTTAAATCTATTGTCGAATAGATTCGTGTATCATGTAAATTCGCTTGGAAAGAGCGAATGTGAGGAGGAGGGTAGGCGTCTTTCTTCGTTTTCGCGTTCAGGAAACGGTAGTCGCCGGTGATTCTCCATGACCCGTCTTTTTTTGGCACACAGTGTAACGGGGATGCCCATTCGGAATCTGATGGTGCAATTATGCCTTCTGAAAGCATTTTGTCAAAAGTACTTTTGACTTGAGCCCGTTTTTCGCCTGCCATGGGTCTTGCTCGGAAGTGTACTGGTGTTCCCTCCGTGGTTATACGGTGGTAAACCCCGTTGTTTTTCCACTTTCCTTGAAGTTTGCTCATTTTTTCATTGTATTTGTCAATGATAGAGCGAATGTTTTCGTCCTCCGTGATTTGCACGTCCTCTGGTTGAGGGTTATTGTCACGATGAGGGATAGTAGCTGCTATTTGTTCGTCAGTGAATTTTTTGTTCATGACTGCAGCTATTTTTTGATCGGCATAGCTCTTTATTTTATCTTTATAAATGTACTTATGTTTGACCCGTATTCTGATATCCCAAGACTCGAGGAATGGTATACCTAGGATCGCTAGATCAACTTTCGTGATCATAAAATCGGTGGTCATGTCTCCGAGGCCGATGTTAATTGTCGTGTCAGCTCGCCCTAGTGTGTCTATAGGGGCTCCGTTAGCTGCTGTGAGCTTAACGTTGGACTTACGAATTTTTAAGCCCAATTTTTTTGTGACATTGTGGGGCAGAATGTTCACTTCTGCTCCCGTGTCGATGAGAAATTCAGTGCCATTTAGTTTGCACTTGAAAAAAAGCCTTTTATACTCAGTAGACTGCCGGTGTATAGGCTCAGATACACTGGCAGTTATTCGTTTTCCGAACTCTCTACGTCGGAGGTTGGAACGGTACTTTCTTGTACCGATCTCTGAGTATTTTCGTTTGAAACCCAAGTTTTAGGCTGGCTTATAGTCGCTGCCTTTTTGCTAGTTTTGGAAGCAGTGTTTGTCTTCCAAGTGCAGTGTTCTGGGTCTGCACATTTGCGAGTTTCGTTACCGAAACGTGCATGGTTTCGACAGACATAGGCCGTCGGTTTGTGAGGCCTACTCTCTACTGGTTGGGGTTTGAACTCAGCTTGTTTTGAGAGGGCCTTTTTGAAACCAGTATTCGTGGGTTTCGGAGTAGATTCTACTCCTCGTATGTTTAGAGAGGTATTCTCTGTTTTGTACGCGTGTAGCGTATCAGCTAGGTCGAGCCGGGCGGTCGTGTTAGGCTGAGCTGCGACCATACCTCGTGCCTCGATGGGTAGAGTCTCGATCCACTTTTGAGTGATCAGAGCTTCCGAAAAGTACCCAACAGCTTTAGAGTACATTTCGTGGTACTTGGTGCTGGGTTTTTTGGCGAGAGATGCGGGGTCCTCGAGTGCGAGGAGCCTGTCCTGTAAGGACAACCCATATTCTCGCTGTAGGCGCTGTTTGGCCTCTTCGTAGGGTGCGTGGGGTGCCGTGAGGTAAGCTGAGTCGATAGCTTCCCTCATTTCTTCTGGTACCCACTTGTATATAGCTGAGAAGCATTCGTTCTGCGTTCTCAGGTGTTTTCGCACGCAGTATTGATCGAACTCGGCGAGTGCACGATCGATATTCTTCTTTTGGAAGATTGGTTTTTTATAATCTCCCATCTCCTCTAAAAGTGCTCGAAAGCCACTTTGTGTAGAGGGATGTTGCGTGAGATGTGGGGCGTAGAGGCCCGGCGGGGGTCGCACGCCCGCAGTGGTTCCCTGAAATCCACTAGCTTCATAAGAGGGAACGAAATGCTCCGTGTTAAGCCTGTTCAAAGGCGGGGTCACCATTTGTAGTGGATTTAAATATGTTTTACTTGACGTAGGTAGACCAAGTGGGACATTTATATTCTGATTATGCGGGTTAGTCCCCGTGTTATTCCCGTAAGGAATGTGGGCGGATCCGTCAAGGTCAGCTTGCTCGGCGGGGTGAACTGAGTGATAGTTCGTGTCGCATAGTGGGTGCTGGGTTCGATCAGTTTGGTACTGAGCCGTTTTGTAATATTCCGGCCTAAGATTTATATCTGTAGGAGGAATATGTTGAGCTTGGTTGAGGTACTGAAAAGTATCCTTCGCTTTTTGCACATTTGGAGTGTATTTGACACTCGGATCGGCCGGGTAGGCTTGCATCGAATATCGTGGGTACTCGGACAGCTTGGTCGAATCGTAATGATTGACTTCAGAACGGGTCTGAAAGGTATCCTCGATCTTTTGTATAGGCGAGGCTTGATCGAACGTTTCTTTAACGAATACATTAGGTGAGAAGGCGATCTCGTCGTGAGGATCGAGCCTTGCGCCGTCGCTGGGACCAGCGGATTCGCCGGGTAGCCTGTAGGGAGCGCTACGGGGGCTACGCGGCCCGGCTTCGCCGTCGTCTGCCTCCCCTTGCATGAGGAAATAAGACGGCCGACGTTCCATCGAAATAGTCGAGTTATTAGCTCGTTTCGATGCCTCTATGTACAGAAATAGAGGGTTTAGGGAGGCGGACTCGCTTGACAGAGCGTCTTTCCTTTGCTCGTATGTCAGGGTCCTACCTCGTAGTCTTGAAAAAGACTTCCTTGGACGGTAAATTAGAGCGGATGAGCAGAGTAATTTACCGGCGTATCCCGGCGGTCGGTGACGAGCCTAATGCTACGAAACCCGGGTGATACGGCTCGGAACGTCCCTCGGGCGTACGATCTAAAGAGAATATCGATAGATGTACCGGGTGGCGTCCTGACAGATGAACTACGTTGGGCAATGAGCAGGATGAATAATCACTGGACTCGTAGATGCCAATGTGAGATCTGTGTGGAGAGAAGGTAGGCCTTGTAGAAAGCAGTAGGAAGCCGTTCTTGAGATGAACTCGGAATGCAGAAGGTTCGTCAGCGTAGAGCGTGTAGAAATCTTCGTACTTCGAGGTGTCGTCGTCGAGAGCGGAGAGTAGAATGAATTTCGGAGGCTCCGAGCGGGGTATTTATAGGGGGGTGGCCGCCTCCGCGGGGGTGGCCACTTTATGGTTAGTATGCAAATTAGTTTCTCAATTTCTCAGCTCATCTGGGCTGTCTCCTGGTTGGTCCGCTTAATTTCATTAATTCGACTGTGTAATCTCATTGGCTCGCACATTGTTTTCTCAGTATCTGCGAGTATGATAGCTGAGCTGGTCCTCCGGGGTGCTTACGAGCGTCCGTCGCGGAGCCGACGACCTTGAGTTTAGCCGGGGACCTCGGGTGCTTTCTCTGCGTCAGTTGTTCAGACGGGGTCCCCGGGGTGGCTGCTGGACCAGAGGTGGTTGCTTGCCGCCTCTTGGTTGGTTCGCCTATTGTCTCTCGTGTAATCAGTGTTTCTGATTGGCGAGTAGGCTTGTTTGAATTGTCCTTGCTAGTTTTAGAGGACGTTT